>PVJH01002058.1:0-70994 GCA_004026705.1 Nesogale talazaci | reverse complement strand
AGGCATGAGATCAGTGATCTAACCAGAGAAGGGGTGTGACAGGAACTGAGTCCTGGGGAAGGGCAGTTTTCAGACCAGCTTAGAGGCTGAAAGGGGAAGTATGAGGAGAAATAGGAGAGGAGGGGGCTCATGGAAGCCAAGTGCAGACATTGTTTCAAAGTAAGCAGGTGATCAACATTTTATTCTAATTTTAGCAATGTCGTTATAAATTCTCAGACCTAGGTTTTCCTGCACAACTTAACATTTATCCTGGGGTTTGCTGTAACATAACATTTGTGGTTTTCATGTCACCCTTCCTCACTCCCTTGACAAATGGGAATGCCAGTGACCACTACTAGAAGCCACTGCTAATATCCATATGCTATTGTATCGTTATATTCTAGTGAAGCCTAGTCTCTAAGTGTCCTGTGCCTGCTTTCTCATGCCCACAAAGCCTTTTCTGTGTTTCTGGGTTTTGTGAGTATGGGTCAGGCAAGAAAGAGGAGCTGGGTCAGAGCCCCACAAGAGCCAGAGGAGCCTAAGCAAGGCGGAGTCTGGGGCTATCTTCCTGGAGCACGCCACATTCTCCTCGGCAACACTGGAGGCAGAGAGAAGAAAATCATTCCCTGAAATGATCGCAAAACGCGAGCAAACAGCACAGTCCCCTCAGGAACCAGGACAACAACGTGACAAGTGAAAAGCTACCTCTACGCCACCATCTTGACTGAACGTCTGTTACACAATGTCAAACATCTGGTCACATCAATCAATCAATGCAGCTGTCATTTAGTCAGGGAAAGCAGAGTGAGATGATGGATTGAATTTTCCACTGAGTTGGCATCCAAAAGTCACCACTTAAATCTTTCGAGGCTGTTGTTTTCCGTGGTGAAGGTAATGAGTGGCCAAGTCAGAGCACGAGGAGACAACATCATGTGAACATTTTTCTTTCTCTCTTTCTGTTGCCAAGCTCTCTCAGGCTTCCCTCATCTGGGACTACAGGTGTGATTCCATCTGTATTAATATCCAAATCTTGATGGCTCACAGCCACCACTAGCTTGACATCAAAGTCTCTTCCCTTGAGTATTTTTGGGAATCCCCAAGATGTGTCCTGTGTGTATTTATCATGTCCTTCAAGCGGCAGCCTTGACCGAGCTGGGACCTCAGCCCCAAGCCCAGAGAGCTGCTCCAGCTCAGCCTGCCCTGAGGCACTCACTGTCCACTGGGAGTTTCCAGCTTCAGCTTCACACCTGCACCTGTGAAGCCAGGGTTGCTCTTCGACCCTATATGGGAGACAAGCCTCAGTTGACTGGTAAAGTAAGGTATCCCCAGGAACATGACATTAGAAGGCTGACAACCCATGGTTTCTGGAGCCTTAGAATGTCATAAGCCTTAGTCACAAGGTCTTTTCTCCAGGACATCATGGCTTCTGAGTGGGGCTCTGCTCTGGAAAGCCCTTTCAGCTGCGGCCTTCCTGCCAGCCGCTCCTCATCTCTTGGGCCAGTTTTTGCACTGATGGATGGAGAAGAGGCTGTGGCTTACTGAACTTGACCTCCCAGAATCATCTGAGCCTCCTCTGTCTCTAGATGAGACATTCTATAACACTTCTTCAAAGGTTTTCTTTTTAAGGGTTGGAAACATTTTGTCCTTTCTAAGGCTGGTTCAATAGACTGTTTTCCAATTCCAGAAAAAACGCAGAAATTGTGGGAGAACCAGGAGCAGCTGTTAGAGCCCTGGAAGAGAGACCTCACTGTTCCTCTGCAGACCTACATGCCCTCCTGCCTCATAGAAAGTTGGCAGCTTGCTATGACTTGCTCCCAGGGACACCTGTGGAATTATAGCAGCCTTGACCAACGAAATTAGAGGGATGGGTGCCGTTAGTGAAGACTATAAGTTAGTTCCTTCTCCATCCCAGTCCCCTCCTGTCTGCATTATTTTGCAGAGAGAAAGGGATCTGCCAGCCCAGAGCTTTCCCATGGAGGGTCAAATTTATAACAATAGTTGTGTTAATAATAAAAATGCATTTTAAATAATTTTAGTATTGACTATGTTCCAGGCAGGCACCCTGCTGGTGTAGTTGGTTGAGCATTAAACTGCTAACCACAAGGTCAATAGTTTGAACCCACCCATTGCTCCATGAGAGAAAGATGAGGCTGTCTACTCCCATGAAGAATACAGTTGGAAACCCATGGGAGTAGCTCTACTCTCTTATAAGGTGTGTTAATCCAAGTAGATTAGAGAAACAAATTCATAAACATGCATAATATATAAGGAAGAGATTTATATACAAGAGGAATGGAAACATTGAGAAAGCATCCCAGTCCAGGGCAGTCCAGGTCCATAAGTCTGATATTAGCCTATATGTCTCATACCAATCCATAAGTCCTCTTCAGACTCATGAAGCACATCAACGACACCAGGATAATGGCAGGCCATTGGGTCCAGAGTTGTGTAGCCAGTGGTGGTAGACACATCTCAGCATTGGCATGAGTATATATGTGGCTTTTCTGGCTTCAGAGATCTGGTTCCATTAGGGTAAGCCCATGTGGCTTCTCCTCTGAGATGTCTCACAGGGAATCAACCTTGTGTCTTGTCAGTAGAGTGTCTTCAAGGGATTGAGTTGTAAGCTTCTCACCTCCAAGGGGGGAATCGCGGCCAGATTTCCCAGAATTCTCAGGAGAAAGCCATGCTCACACAGAGGTCTCATTGGCTATCTCCCGATTGACAGGCTAGACTCAATCCCAATCATGAAATTGACACAAGATTACATGACTGCCACATAAGGTGTCTGTGAGTCAGAATCTACTTACCAGTAGAGAGTTTGGTTTCTGTTTCTGTCACTGTGCCAGGCATCTATAATCTCTCACTCAAGTCATACACCAATCTGAGATAGTTAGGTTTATTGTGCCAGCCTGGCCAATAGGAGCAAGTGGGATTCATGAGGTCACAATTTGATTGAGGGCAAAGAGATAAAAGGCTCTTCAACTGGTTCAGCCTGCTGTACAAGCTGCTTTGTCACTAGGTCCATATGATCCAGCTGACCCAATTATGCTAGAGGTGTCAGTCATAGATAGAGATGCAGTGTAAAGTCTTTGGCAGGTCCCTATTGGTGAATCGCAGCTTAAATCATTGGGATTTGGGGGGAAAGCCCTGCCAGCCTTGGCAAACAACTACTACCCTTTTGAAAAACACTTGTTGTTATCCTATTACTGAACCTTGATGGAGACTGAATGCCTCACCTTGGGTCACCAAATTACCATGAGGCCTGAGCTTCCCATCTTGAGCTGGGTATTGTCTGACCCACAGAGTCATAAAGTTGGACATGCACAGCAACATTCCATTGTTAAATGGAGCTGGAATATAGGAGATAGGACCAGAAGGCACATACATTCAAGCTACATGCAGAAGTGGCCCAAATGCCCAATCTCCACTCCTGTCACACTTCCTTCTCCCAGTCTGCACCTGTAGCTTCCTGGGGAGTTCCTTATGATGATTTAACTGACAAACAGAAAAGTCATGCTTGGTTTACAGATGGCTCTGTAAGATATGCAGATGTCACTCATAAGTGTACAGCAGCAGCTCTACAGCTTCTTCCTGGGAGCTCCCTCAAGGGCAATAGTGAATGGAAATCCTCCCAATGGCCAGAACTTCAAGCATTGTGCCTGGTCGTTCAGTTTGCTTGGAAGGAGAAATGGCCAAATGTGAGATTGTATACTGATTCACAGGCTGTAGCTAATGGCTTTGCTTGGTCAGGGACTTGCAAGGAACATGATTAGAAAATTGAATGCAAGGAAGTATGGGCAAGTGGTATGTGGATAGGCCGTGAAAGTAAAGGTAATTGTGTCTCATGTAGACACTTATTCTGGATATAGATTTGCCTTTCCTGCACACAGTTCTTCTGCCCAAACTACCATTCATGAACTTAAAGAATGCTTCATTCACTGGCATGGCATCCCACATAGCATTGATTCAGAACAAGGAACTCACTTCACAGCAAGTGAAGTGCAGCATTGGGCCCATGCCCATGGAACCCACTGATTATATCATGTTCTTCATCATCCTGAAGCAGCTGGCTTGATAGAACAATGGAATGGCCTCCTAAAGACACAATTACAGTGCTAGCAAAGTAGCAACATCTTGCAGGACTGCGGCAATGTTCTCCAAGAGACTGCATATGCTCTAGATCAGAGGCCAATATAAGGTGCTGCATCTCCAATAGCTAGGATTCATAGGTCCAGGAACCAAAGGTTGAAAGTCCAAGTGGCACCACTCATTATTACTCCTAGTGATCCACTGGCACAATTTTTTGCTTCCTGTCTCAGCAATCTTATGTGCTTCAGGCCTGGAGGTCCCAGTTTTGAAGGAAGGAACTCTCCCACCTGGTAACACAGCATGGATTCCACTACAATGGCAGCTGAGAATGCCCCTGGTTACACTGGGCTCCTCATGCCTTTAGATCAACAGGTCAGGAGGGGTGTCACTGTACTGAATGGTGTGATTGATCCTGATTACCAAAGATAAATTGGACTGGTGCTGCATAATGGAGGTAAAGAAGAATATATCTGGAATCCAGGAGATCCCATAGGCAGACTTTTGGTACTACCATGCCCTGTAACTAAAGTAAATGGTAAACTACAGCAACCCAATCCTGACAGAATGTCTAATGACCCAGATCCCTCAGGAATGAAGGTCTGGGTCAACCCACCAGGCAAAGAACCAAGGCCAGCTGAGATGCCTGCTAAAAGCAAAGGTAATACAGAATGGATAGTCAAAGACAGTAGTTCTACGTATCAGTTATGATCATGAGATCAATTGCAGAAGCAAGGTTTGTGATTGTCAGCATTTCTTCCTTATACATGCTTATTGAATCTCTTTGTGCCTGTACAATGTATCAAATACAATTAGATTCAGTGTGTTTTCATTTATATATATATATATATATATGATAAATGTGTGATGTTAGGTGTAAGTGTAATTTCATTAATATCTTGAAATTATATATGACTAAAGAACTGAGTACAGGTACCTAGTTGGCAGGGAGTGAACCATGATAGTTAGGTTTCTTGTACCCACCTGACCAAAAGAAACATGTGGGACTAATCAGGTTGCAGTTTAATTGGAGAACAAAGAGATAATAGCACTGCAAGGTTGTTTTAGCTGGTTTTCTGTCTCAACCTATAAGTTATACTACCTGTGGGCCAAGTCAACCCATGGATCGTGTCTCTAAAACTTGAGGCTCCTTCAAGACCTGCTTCAACACACTGATGGTGTGTACATTACTTGAGCATGAAGCTGATGGATCCTGTTGCCTTGCATTGATTGCATCAGATAGCCCATCCAGGCCTGCTTCGCTAAGCTCACAAATTACTGGCTGTTGGTGACCCACTCTGCTGTTTGCTGCCTGTGGGAAGATTCAACTCTCTGCTTCCTTGACTTTGGACCTAGTAGCCCACATGAGTTGAAAGACTTCCAGTATATTAACTGTTCCCCAGAAGTGAGTTAAACTGAACTCTCTGTACTGTTGTGTAGACTAATTAGCCCTTATATTCTTCTCGCTCTATAAGCCTATCCTTATCTATATATAATCCTAAGTATCCTGGGTTTTTTTCTCTAGAGAACCCTTCCTAACAAACCAAGATTATGAGGTATATTCTTCTAATTTCACAGGAAATAAGTTGAGACTCAGAAGTTTTTCACTAACCAGTCTTATAGCCAGTATATGTTGAAACCAGAAGAAAAACTCAGTATCACTCTAAAACTGAGCTTTTAATATTATATTGGCCTTTGACATTCAGGGATTAATTTTTTTTAAAGAAAAACTATGTGTAGTGAAAGGGTTGGGGGAAGGACCGCTTTCTTATGGCTCGTCCATCTGTGTCTTTGTAACTCCCTCCAAATGATTGGTTGGAACCATCCAAAGAGGGAATTGCTCTGTTTTGTCATTCCTCTGAGTATAAGAGAGTCATCTCAGAATCAGGAATCAGAAAAATCTCAGGACAGCCAAGAAAAACAAACCACCAGGGAAGTGTGTGAGAGATCTCTGTCTGAGGTGGTTGAGCACCAGAGGCTACAGCATTGAGACCATGAGGCAGAGCAAAGGAGCAGGGCTCTCAGTCCATGAGCAACACCAAGGCCATGAGACAGAGTGACAGGCTTCCTGGTAGACGTCATGGGACTGACTGTTTAACTGAGATGCTGAGGACCAGAGAGAGAGTTGACCACTGACTGAGAAGAAGTGTTCCTGTGGGAAAAAAATTCTCTTTTTAATGTTTTCTGAACCTGATTTGTGGTGAGCTATTAACTTCCCTAATAAGTTCCAATAATCAAGAGTATTATCCAAGAGTTTTGTGCAGCCATTGAAATGAATTATTGAACTCAGTAGAAAAATAGTGCCATACTAAGAATATCTGATATCTCAATAGGGGAAAAGAAGGATGGAGAGAAGAGGCTTGTCTGATCTCTGCCATGTGGAAGGTGACCTCAACCTTGTGCTGTTTTGTTTTTGGGGGTTTTTGTTTTGGTTTGTTTTGTTTTTTTCTTTTGGGGGGGGGGGCATCACTGTTCTCCGGTGGTGGGAGTAGGAGGCCCAGCCCCACTGCTGGAATTGAACCTCCGTCCCAGTGGGCCGCAGTCCCACGCACAACCACTACGCCACCGGGGCTCAGCCCCCTTGTGCTGTTTTAGAGTTGGAGTCTCCCTCTCCATTTAAGGACTAAAGTGAGTTTGACCCAAGCCTTTGAGTAATTTCCAGTGCCTCACATGCATGTGAAACTTAGACATTAGATAATGATAGCCAAAGAAGGCTCAATGCATTTGAATTGTGGTGCTGGAGAAGAATATCGAAAGTACCATGGACCGCCAAAAGAACAAACAAATTTGTTTTGTCTTGGAAGAAGTACAACCAGAGTGCTCTTTAGAGGCAAGAATAGCAAGACTTTATCTTGAATACTTTGGACATGTTGTCAGAAGAGACCAGTTACTGGAAAGGACATCATACTTGGTACAGTAGATATTGGGGGGGGAGAAAGAAAAGCCCTCAATGAGATAGATTGACACTGTGACTGCGACAAAGGGCTCAAGCACAGCAATAACCATGATGGGGGGAAGACTGGGCACTATTTTGTTTTGTTGTGCACCCTGTTGCATTGGGTTAGAACCCACTGGATGTCACCAGAAGAGGTCTCCAAGAGTCATTTTTTCACAACCACTTCATGAGATAACATTTTATTGAAGAGTTTCTTAAAACATCATTGTAATGGATTTAGCTTGCATTCAGAGAGGTAAGAGTATGGATGAGGGTGAGTGAAAGGAAGATAAGCATCCTGGTCTTCCCCGTGTTCCCACTTAGTAAGGGAAAAGCTATGAAGCCTCCTGAGATCTTTCTTCCCTGTACACCTGGATCCTGGATGGCTGGGAATGTGTGTTAGGCAGGGTTCTCTAGAAAAACAAAACCAGGACACTTGTGATTATATACGTAGGTCTATAAAACAAAAAGGAATATAAAAGCTTAATTAGTCCTCACAGCAGAACAGAGACTCAATTCAACTCACTTTCCTGGAACAGTTAATATGGCAAAGGTCCTTCCAACTCACGGTGGCGCTGGCCTAAGACCAAGAAAGCAAACAGTAAGGAGATAAGATGTTGAGGCATAGCAGGGCCAGTAGCACAGCACAGCTAGTCACGGTGGAGCCTCACTGTGTGGGAATGCAGAAGGTGCAGAATCTGGAGTGGTGACAAGACAAGCAGAGTTGGCCCACAAGCAGCAGACATAGCAAGAGCAGGTGACAACAAAGATGTGCAACAGCACAAATGCCTTCCATGGTTGGCCCATAGGTAGCACAGTATATCTGTAGAGATTCTCAGGCAGTGTGCTCATCTGACCACCAGGGAGAAAGAGGAAAGGGTCAGTCACAGAGAGCCAACTGTCTCCCATTGTGCCTCTGAAAAAGCTGTGGCCTGATTGACAGGCTAAACTCCACCCACACGTTCCTATGGGTGCCACGTTGGCACAAAAACCTAACTGTCATAGAATGTGAAGGTACTTGGTGTGGAACTCCCAAGGAGAGCCATGTAAAATTTGGGGAGGGCTCTTCCCAAAAGGGGGGTCCCTGGGTGACACAAATGGAAAATGCACTCAGCTGTTAGCTAACTGGTGGTTTAAGTCTGGTGAGAGGCACCTCAGAAGAAAGACCTGAAATCTGTCTTTGAAAACGCAGCTTCTGACAACCTCCTGGAATGCAGTTTGATGCTGATACAAAACATGATCACCCTGAGCTAGAGCTGATGCCACAGAAAAGTCAGGACACTTCTCAGTGATTCCTCAACTCCACCCCTAGATGGTCAGGAGGGGGCAGGTGACAGGCAGGGCAGTGCTCCCCACACCCGGTGTCAAGAGTTTGTGCAGGAGATTGACACCGTGGCTCCGAAGGAGGGAAGGGTGCCACTTGTCTCTTTTTTAGAATCCAGGGCCCATAGTCTTTGACTCCAACACTCTGATTCTCTTCGCCAGCTTGTCATTTCATTCAACATGTGCTTGGAAACTCAACGTCAAAGGCCCATTAATAGTGTTGCTGAAGCACATGTCGATGGCTAGTTTAAAATAAAATTCCTTTGAAATTTTTATCCTGTACCATTTGTTTCCCCCCACAAAATGGCTGGGATTGCTTGATGAATTCAGAGAACTTTCACTTTGGAATTGTATTGCTTTTCAATTTCTCAGAGCGGGGACAAGGGAGGGGCATTAATCTCCACTCTAAATCTATAAAGAATATCAAATTCAAGTCTAGAGAAAAGAAATTGTGACAACTCCCCCCACCCTTTTCTTTAGCATAATTACATAAGACCTTCTAAAAAATTAGCTCCATTATTAAGCTTCAAGAAATGAGATCATGAGAATTGAGAGGGCACCTGAAACTCACAAGCATGCAGACACCAATCCTTGCAGGAACCATATCGAAGCTTTGTGATAAAATGCAGCGATGGGACCAATTCATTTGCATCCTATTTTATAGGACACTAAATAGATGCGCTAGTGTCACAATTTCATTATCCCTGTCCCTCATGCATACTGCATTCTGAATTAATGTAACATCGTGAAGCAAAATCGAAAGGGCTGCCTTCGAGGAGGAAACAAGAGGCTGCGGGCAGCTTCTGCTAAGGTGCATCCTTTCTGTCAACTGAAATTTACCAGCACTGTGTGATCTCACTCTCTTGCCATAACCTAATGATATCAGAGGCATCGGATGCGGGACGCAAAGTGACAGGATGTGCCCCAGTGCTGCATATTAAAGCAACTGGAAAGGGAACCCACCCCTGGGGAAGTGGCCAGCCAATGATGTGGGGCTTTGATGACATAATGCCTATCCTCCCGGGCGAGTCCTAGCTGAAATGGAAACAAAGAGCACCACAGTCCGCTTCAGTAATCGGTGCAGTCCTTCTGTCTGAGCTGCACCTTGATCCCAGCCGGTGACCACGCGCTCTACTTAGGGAATGACAAACATGTCTCAGGTGGCAGCAGGCAAGACCCCCAAACAACACACGGACTAGCGCTGCCCTAGAATATCAGCATGGCTCTGCTCCTAAGCCTTGACAGCCAACAACTTTGGGGAGAGGGGGAGGACGCAATGGCATCCAGCGTCAGAGGGGCATTGATTGCCCATCCCAGTCCTGCTCAGCAGGGGCTCCTGATGCTTTTGGAAGGCCGCGCCCCTCCCGAGTAAGCTTGATGTCCAGCGTGATCTGCTAGTGTCTAGCCCTACTGACTATAAATTTTCCCTCCTGATCCAGGGCGGCGCCACTCTGACCAATGTCCAACTCAAAACCCTCTTGGCCACACTGCCATCCTGCCTGCCCAACTGTAGGGCCATCTACTCTCCACCTCCACTCGTCTTCATCCCGGCACAACAGCCCTCACCAACATCCGTGCTTCCCCACCTCAGAGCCTTTTCCTGCTCACCTCCCTCCACATTTTATTCCTTTCCACTTCATGCCGACCTCCCTCCTTAGAGCAAAACTCTGTAGAAGTAGAAACAGGCACAGGATATGGTGCCATGGTCTGCAGACGGTCTTTAGCGAAAAGGTTCTCATGGAACAGTGTTTTAGATGTTTGCCTACTCACTGGAACGTCAGCAGTTCAAACCCACTAGTCACCGAATGGGCGAAAAAACGTGTCAGTCTGCTTCTGTGAAGATTGACAGCATTGCAACTCCTTAAGTGATTCTACCTGGCCCCACAGGGTCACTCTGAGTTGGACTAGACTGAGTGGCAACAGAAAGAAGAAAGGGAGAGATTCGAAAGAATGTTTCCATTAGAAGATCAAGCAACTGCCTAAGAAGTAATTGCTAATCTGTGGGTTGCAAGCTTCAGCTGCAGCAGAATCATCTGAAAGGCTTATTCAAACACAGATAGCAGGACCCCACCCTCAGAGTTTTGGACTCAGTGGTCTAGGCTTTAGCCTGAGAATTCATATTTCTGTTGCTCCCTTAAAGATTTACAGCATTGGAAGTCCTACAGAGGGCAAATAACCTCAAGTTCTAAATGCTGCTGCTGCTGTTTCAGAAACCAAACTTTTAGAACTGCCATTCTGATATATTATGCACATTGGCATTTTAAAATAAAACTGTCAAATCACTCTATGACCTATACTAGTAGAAAGATGACAGTCATTTTACTGCCAGATCATCTGTGACGGTTAATTCTATGTGTCAAATTGACTAGACTATGATTCTGTGTTTGAGCAGATACTAGACCAATTGCTCTTCCATAATGTAATATAATGTAATCATCCTCCATTTTATGAACTGATATAAACAATGGGAACAGTTTGAAACTAATCTGTTGAAAACCAAAAAGTTTCTCTAGGTATAAGACAACGTAGAGACTGGCCCCTGTCTTATGAATTGAATGGGTACGATCTGCAAAGGAGAAAACTTACATACAAAAGAGATAAACAAAAGTTAAGGTGCAAGGGTCCCTGCAGTCAGATACTACAAGTTCCAGAGCTTTATTAGAGGCAGGCTTAAATACCTTCCCTCCATGCAGCCTGCAACATGTGACAGGTTTACACACAAGGAGACAGTTCACAACTTGAAGATTTACAAAGAAGCATTAATATATCAGCCAAGTTATTCACAGACATGAGAGGAGGATGAGGCTGGGAACATGAAGTAACTGATAAATTTGCAGGTGTCTGCCTTCTGAAGCTTTAGTCAGTGAAAAGGAGGCAAACGTCCTTTTATCTCAGGCAGAAAGACAGCCCAGTCATTTCTTCATAAACTCCCATGGCTGAGACATCAACATTCTCCCAGGGACCATGAACCACGAAAGGTGGTGATCCTGTCCCAATTACCTAAGAGGCAAACAACTTAGTGGGATGGACTGCATCTGATATAGATGGATGTTCTGGCAAAGTTCATGCTCTTCTCAATTCTGCATCAGACTCTTCATCCTCTGATTTTCAGTTCTAGGAACATGAGCCAGCAGCTTACCATCTGACCTACAGGTTTGGAGTACATCAGTCCCGGCAACCATGTGAGTCAGGAGAAACCT
Source organism: Nesogale talazaci (assembly GCA_004026705.1). Lineage (NCBI taxonomy): Eukaryota > Metazoa > Chordata > Mammalia > Afrosoricida > Tenrecidae > Nesogale > Nesogale talazaci. Next base: position 59,471 of record PVJH01002058.1, on the reverse strand, counting down.
CCAGCCTGACACTTAGCATGCCTGCCTCCACAACATTGTGAGCCATGTCCTTGAAATAAATCTCCCTATTATATATTTACATATATAAACTTCTGGTTCTGCACCTCTAGGGAGCCTAGGCTAAGAAAAATCCAATTTTTAAATCACAAGAATAAACTCTTCGACATGAAAAAATTTTATATTGCTCTTTCCTGTCTTTGAATTGCTTTTTACATCCTGTTTCTCCAGACACAATCTGTCTGTTGGTGTGTCATACTCCAGGTGAGAGTGAGTAAAACAGCACAGCTGGCTTCCTCTAACTTTGTTAGGGAGAAGGAGATTTCACCTCAACGCCAACCCAAAGGCCATTGTCATTAGGCAGAGGTCAAATGTGCCTCTACCTTCTTGTACCCTATTCTAACACCATCTGCTCTTCCCACAACTCTCTACTTTTCTGCTGCATTCAATAATTTGTTGCAGTTGCTACAAAGAACTCACAGATAAATCTCACAATTATGGAGGTTTATTAGAGTAGGTAACAGGTTACCACAAGTCAGGATCAATAAACTGTAGGGATACAGTCATTGGTTCAAAAAACACCTCTTGGGCTGAGCCCTGGTGACATAGTGGTTGAGTGCGGGACTGTGGCCCAAGGGCTTGGCAGTTCAAATCCAGCAGCAGCTCTCCAGGGGCAAGGCTGGGTAGCTCCCACGACCACCAGAGGGCAGTGATGCCAAAAAAATTTAAAAACAAAAAAAACCTCTTCTTAGTCAACGATCAAGTCTCTCTCTGACACTCAGCCACTTAGTAATAGCAAGCAATCCCACTCTTCTTGCTTTGAAGCCCTTGTGGTCCACCTTCAGACAGGATTTTGGATGTGTCTACCACACCTGCTTTATGTTTTCAGTGGCTTCCTACAAATTGTCTATTCTTAGCCTGGAAGCTCTATTGAAACCTATTCATGTTAGGTGATTCTGTTGCATTTAAAATAGCATAGCTTCTAGAATCACAGCTGTTGAAAACCTTATGCTTCAGAGCATTTTCTAATACTGATGGACCCTTTAGGTCCAAGGATACTAGAAATATGATTGCAGCAAAGTCTATTTCTTAAAGGAAATGTCCTGAATTCGGTAAAGCCTGTGGGAGGGGGGCTGTCCGGATCTTCATTTGTTGATGCAACATGACTAAAGTAAATAGAAATGACTGCAAAATCTTTTAACGATTGGAACTTATAATGTGCAAAGTATGAATTTAGGAAAATTAGAAGCAGTCCTAGGCTTTGTGGGCTGAAATAGAGTGGTATTGCCAATTTTCAATCAAGTAATCATATGATTCACTATGCTGGAAATACAATCAAGAAGAATAGCCTGGCATTCATTGTCAGAAAGGATCTTGCTAAATCCATCATGAAGTACAATGCTATCTTTGATTGGCTCATATCTACTTATCTTCAAGAAAATCTGATCAGCACAACTAGTATTCAACTTTATACACCAACCAAAAAAAATGAATAAAGAAGAGGGGCTGAGCCCGGTGGCGTAGTGGTTGTGTGCGGGACTGCGGCCCACTGGGATGGAGGTTCAATTCCAGCTGTGGGGCTGGGCCTCCTACTCCCACCACCAGAGAACAGTGATGCCCCCCAAAAAAATGAATAAAGAATTGGAAAATTCTGCCAATGACTTTAGTCAGAAATTGATCCAACATGCAATCAAGATGCACTGAGAGTTATTGGTGATTGAAAAATATGAACGTCGTGATAGAAATTAAGCTGGAGATCGTGTGATACAATTTTGTAAAACCAATGACTTGTTCATTACAGATACCTTTTTTAAAAACACAAAAGGCATCTATACACATGAAATACACAGAAAAAAAATTGACTGTATCTGTGGGAAGACACAATGGAGAAGCTCAATATCAGCATCAATATCAGCAGCTAAAACCAGACTAGATGCCTACCTAGTTGGAACAGAACACCAACTGCTAATATGCAAATTAGGATAACACTAGAGAAAATTAAAAAGCCCCAGAGAGTCAAAGTACGACCTTAAGTCTATTCCACCTGAATTTTGAGAACATCTAAAGAACAGATTTGACACATTGAACACTAGTGACAAGAAGACCTGATGAGTTATGGGAGGTCATCAAGAACACCATTCATGAAAAAAGCAAAAAGTCATTAAAAAGACAGAAAAGCTTACTGTGAATGTCAGAAGAGACTCTGAACCTTGCTTTAATCACAGAGAAGTTAAAGCAAAAGGAAGAAAGAATGAAATGAAGGAACTGAATAGAAAATTTCCAAAGTCAGCATGAGAAGACAAAGCCAAATATAATGAAATATGCAAGGAACTAGAATTAGAAAAAACAAAAGGGAAGAACATACTCAGCATATCTGGAGCTGAAAGAACTCAAGAAAAATTTCAAGTCTTGAAATGCAATTTTCAAAAATTCTATAGGCAAAATATTGAGTGATGCAAGAAGCATCAAGACAGGATGTAAAGAAGACAAAGAGTCACTGTATCAAAAAGAACTAGTCGACATGCCATCATTTCAGAATATGAGCAAGAACCGATGGTTCTGAAAGAAGTTCAAACTGCGTTGAGTGCATGAGCCAAAAACAAGGCTCCAGGAATTGACAGGGTATCAATTTAGATACTTCAGAAAGCTGAAGAAGCACTAGTAGCACTCATTTGTCTATGCCAGGAAATTTGCAAGACATCTACTTGGCCAACTGACTGAAAGAGATCCATATTTGTGCCCATCTCCTCCAAAAAAGTGGCCCTACAAAATGCTAAAACTCTAGAACGATATCATTGATATTGCATGCAAGCAAACTGTTGTTGAACATCATCCAACAACAATTGCAGCAGGGTATTGACAGGGAGCTTCCAGAGGTTAAGGCTAGATTCAGAAGAACAAGGGATATCATTGCTGATGTCTGATGGATATTGACTCAAAGCTAGAATATTGAAAAGATGCTTACTTATATTTCATGGAGTATGAAAAGGGATTTGACTGTGTGAATCATAATAAACTGTGGACAACCTTGAAAAGAATGGTAATCCTAGAACATTTGATTGTGCTCATGAGGAAATTTTACGTGGATAAAGAGGCAGTTGTGCAAACTGTACAAAAGAATACTACATGGTTTAAAATCAGGAAATGTGTGTGTCAGGCTTGTATCCTCTCACCATATTTTTTTCAATCTATATGCTGAGCAAATCATCAGAGAAACTACATTATATGAAGAAGAATGCAGTATCAGGATTAGAGGAAGATTTATTAACAGTCTGTCATATGTAGATGACACAAACTTGTCATCTTGTGTCAACTTGACACAAGTGAAGAGGAATTGAAGCACTTGCTGATGAAAATCACAAATTGTAGCCTACAGTATGGATTACAACTCAATGTGAGGAAGATCAAAATCTTCACAATTGGACCAATAGGTAACATTATGGTGAAAGTAGAAAAAGTTGACATTTTCAAAGATAATGTTTACTTGGGGCTACAATCAATGCCCATGGAAGCGGCAGTCAAGAGATCAAAAGACATACTGCATTAGACCTGCTTTAAAGAACTCTTTAGAGTATTGAAGAACAAGGATGTTACTTTCAGAATTGGGTGTACCTGACCTGAGTCATCATATTCTCTATTGCATCACATGTATGTGAAATTTGGACATTGAATAAGGAAGTCTGTAGAGGAATTTGAACTATGGTGCTGGAGAAGAGTAGTGGCAGTGTCATAGACTGTTAAAACAGTAAGTAGATCTGTATTGGAAGAAGTAAAGCTAGAGTTATCCATAGAGGCATGGATGGCAAGACTTCATCTTGCATACTTTGGACATATTGTCAGGAGGCACTAGACCCTACAAAAGAACAGACATCATGTTTGGGAAAGTGGAGGAACGATGAAAATGAGGAAGGCCCTTCACAAAATGGATTGACATGGTAGTTGAACTACCATGGACTCAGGTATAGGAGCAATTGTGATGATGGAGCAGGATTTTGTTCTGTTGTGCCTAGAGTCATATGGGTCCAAGCCAACTCAATAGCACCTCACAACAACACCACGCAAGCTTTCACAGACCTGAACTTATGACAAACACCTGAGATAAGTGCTCTACCATACCCTTGAGACAGGAACATTTCCTGAAGCTACAACATGATACACACCATTTGTAAGGCAATTATTTGCCTTCTACTGGGGATTGATAAAGACTCCTTCAGTGACAGAGGACTTAAATTATCATGAGATGTGAGACCCCTAGCATGTCTAGGGTGATTCCAGAAAAACAGTCAAATAAGAAAGGTAGTCCCCAAAATAGTACATAATAAAATGGAAATGGCTCCTACAAGAATAAGTCAGTGGCACCATCGTATCCATGAGCAGGTAACCTCTTTTCCCATTGGTCCTCCCCTGAAATCATCTGAGAGTCTGTCAAACCCTATTACCATATGAACAGTGGCCTATGAACAAGTATCTGCTAGCCAGCAGAAGATTGCTTGGGTCACAGATGGCAGTTCCAGATTCTGTGCACAATATGTGAGTGGAAAGCCATCGTGTTAAGACTAGCAGATGAAAAGACCTTAATTGAAGAAGGCAAGAACAAGCCAGCTCAATAGGCTGAAGTGCAAGCTGTTTTCCTAGCCAAGATGGAAGAATTAGACAATGATGGAGCTCATGTGCTTGGATTTTTACTGATTCAAGAGCAGTGGCCAATGACCTGGTTATATGGTCAAGCAAAAGGGCAATGGAAAAAATGAACTATTAAAGAAATGCCTATGGAAAGCACCATGAGAATGTAAATGATACATCAGAGTAGGACATGTCAGTGCTCATCAAACATCCTTTCTTCCTAGATCAGGGGCTGATTAGAATCAAGTGAGCATGTTGGTACGTTCCCTTAAGATGGTCAACTGGGTCCAGGAGATGAGTGGACATGGTGATGCTGCAGCAATGCAGAGATGGGCCGGATCTAAACACATCCCTCTTGTACCCTATATTAGACTGGATTTTCTAGAGAAGCAAAACCAGGACACTAATATATGTATACAAATAGAAAAGCTTTTATCAGAAAAGGAATTTATATCATGAATATAGCTCACAGAGCCAGATTGCATAGACTTCTGTGAGTCAGATTCTGGGCCAAAGGCCCTTCCCAACTCATGCAGCTGCTGATGGAAGAGGCAGGAAGCATGGCGAGAACAGGGGATGGTGGTAACTGTGACAGCAAGAGTGTAATGGTCAACAGCTTTTGCAGGTGGGCAACAGCTGCAGAAGATGGTAACTGTAGGGAAATCCACACCAGCAACATGAGGAGGGTGAGAAAGAGAGAGAGAGAGAGAGAGAGAGAGAGAGAGAGATTGTCAAAGCATTCACTTTATAGTTATACCATGATGCCACAATCCCAAGGAGGAATCACCAGGCTGCAACCTATCATATATGCTCATGTATACACAGAGTTTTTCAGCACATTTTTAATGCAGCTTTTATGGTAAAATTAGGTATCTTGGCTGATATTTGGGTCCACTTATACTTGAGTATATATGTAATTAATAGATTGTACTCTGTCCCCAACTCACCTTCTCACAGGTGTAACATGTTGGCACAAAACCTAACCATCCCACACCTTTGAGGTACAAAATGTCTATAAGGACTGTTCTGTCATACATCAAGACAGAAGTTGCAGATGGCTGTGGGGCAGATTCCCTCAGAGGAATGGCCAGCACACTGCTGACAAGTTTATTAGATCAGATCAATGACACCAGTTTTACCAGGTGGCCACAAATGCGTCCTCACAGGAATAAACACTTACTCTGGATTGGGCTTTGCATATCCAGTAACAGATGCAGATACTAAAAACACCATCAAGGGATAAGAATAAAAGAAACTCTACCAATTATAGCCTTTGAATTATAGCTCCTCAGGCCAAGGAACATACTTTATAGCACACTGGGAAAGGAAACATTATATTAGATGGAATACCATGTTGTATAAAACCGTTAGAGTAGTGGCTTAATAGAGAATTGGAATGGGCCATTGAAACCTTTGCTATCTAAAATGATGGGAGATGCATTTTAGCAAGAAAGGCTGGCTTACATACCTTTATGAATGTGTGTTCACACTCAACATGCATAAAGGGAGGATCACCACCAAATAGATAACTACTTTTCTTGGTAGGGTGGGAATAAGAGGTGGGCAACATGCAGATGCCACTGTTCAGTTCTCCCCCATATCTCCTCAGATTGATTTTTTTCCCTACCAGATGTTGGGGTTCCAGGACCAGAAATGCAACTGCCAGTGCCAGAAGCCAGGATGATCCTTCAGCAAGAGATGGTAACCATACTGCTGACCTTGTGAGACAAAAATTCCCAAGGGCCTGATGAAATGAATTGTATCTCCCCATCTGGGAAAATTGGGATTGGCTGTGAATAGTGTTGTGTTGTCTAGTAATTGAGCTAGTCCACCAGCTTTGTATTTATGTAGCCTTGCCCAACATGAAAGGAAATGGACTGAAGGAGGAACACTTGCTAGACTGGTCTTGCTACCAGCAACGTGGACTGGCACAGCAGTCAAATCTGATGCCTCTTCACAAGCTGGAAAAGTTTGGGTTAAAAAAAAATAAATGAAAAGTGGAAGGAAAGAGAAATCATAGTGGAAGTAAGGGAATCAATGAACAGATTATGCAGCAGGGAAAATCTAGCATTATGCTTATTTCTCAAAACAACTCAGAGCAAGAGCTTAATCTTCTCTCGGTTGCATTTTATCAGGGGATTGGAAGTGTGACATTGAGACAACTTTTGAAGAACCTGACCAGACTGGATGAACAGTTATAGCAGACTAGAATGGCTGGTATCAGAGTAACTTCACCCTGAAGACTATTTGTCATACTGTATGACTAATTGTAAATGATCTTTTAGGATGAATGTATTGGGCTAGGGTGTCTAGAGAAACAAATCCAATCACACTCATACAAGTATAAGAAATAATTTTAGGTCACTTCTTATATCAAGAATGCATATCAGACCAGTCCAACTCAAGTCTACAAGTAATGCAAGCCAGGACCCTCTTCAGACTCACTTAGCTGCAGGCTTATGGTACAGAATTCAGGAAGATCACAGGCTGGTAGGTGCAGAGTCATATGGACCCAAGGTTGGTGGAAACATGGCAGGGTACTCCCAGGTTGGGCAAAGTCCCAGCAGGCAGGAAGGCAAAATGGTGGGGATGGGAGGGTGGGGGTGGAAAGAGATTCTCAGTTTCCCACCTTATAAGAAGTCCATAAATCCCAGGAGGTATCATTAGGCTGAAATTGAGAGATTGAATTCCACCCCAACAATTTTAATCATCTTCAAATTAACATAAAGTATGTCACAACTAGTAAAATAATTTGGAGGAAGAAGTTATTGCCCCAAGTATGAATGGGTTAATGGTGACAACAGCCAGAAGGTGCCTGTGAGGATTCAAATAATATGACCCTTCTAGCCATAATCCCTTTTGAGATGTATTGAGTGGTTATTACCACTTTTTGGAGGAAATCTTCTGCTATGCTAATGGTGGGATTAAGGTAGAATAAATTCTAATTCCCCACCCTGCTAGAGGATGTGAATCAAAGCATCATTCTTTGTTGCCTTGGGCATATGGTCTATTAAAGACAAAAAACACCTCCATCAAAGTCTTTCTTCTGTGTATAAGACAGCCACCTCTGAATTGAAAATAAAGAGAATCGTTGGACCATCAAGGAAGGAGAACTACCAGAAGAGTTCATTCAATATCCCTGTTTAAAGTGGAAGAAGCCAAGAGGCGATGGCAAGGAGACTATGGGCTAGAGCAAAGGAGCCACACCAAGACAGTGAGGTGGAGTGGCATGTACACTTCCAGACCCACAGAAGCTGAAACCAAACACCTACCTCAGCTACCAGCTGAGGAGAGGTGCATAGCAACCTGTTAGCTTCCCTAAAAGAAACCACCTTAGAAGAAAGTTTATGATGCCCGGTTATCAAAAGATATAGCATCTGGGATCTTAAATGCCTGAAGATAAGCAAACATCCATTTAGCTGAGAAGCAAAAAAACCCCACACGGTAGAAGCACACCAGCCTGTGTGATCTCGAGGTGTTGATAAGATCAGTTATGAGGGATCAGAGAACAAAAATTCATATCATTGTAAATGAGGGAAGTGCAGAGTGGAGACCCAAAGCCCATCTATAGGCAACTGGACATTCCCTTACAGAAGGGTCTCAAGGAGGAGATGGTTCAGTCAGGGTGCAGGATAGCACCAACAAAACATGCAACTTCTCTTTGGTTCTTTAATGCTTCCTCCCCTCCCCAACCATCACCCCACTATCATGATCCCAATTCTACTTTACAAATCTGATTAGACCAGAAGATGTAAACTGGTATATATAAGAACTGGAAACACAGGAAATCCAGGACCAATAATGAGAGTAGTGATACCAGGAGGATAAGAGGAAAATGGGGTAAAAAGGAAGACCCAATCACCAGGATCCACATATAACCCCTCCCTGAGGAACAAACAACAGAAAGGTGGGTGACGGGAGACATCAGACAGTATAAGACATGACAAACTAATAATAATTCATAAATTATCAAAGGTTTGTGAGGGAGGGGGGAAATGAGGAGCTGATACCAAGGGCTCAAGTAGAAAGCAAATGTTTTGAGAATGATGATGGTAACAAATATACAAAAGTGCTTGACATAAGGGATGTAAGTATGGATTGTGATAAGAGCTGTACATGCCCCCAGTAAAATGATTTTAAAAAGAAAAAACAGAACCAAAAAAAAACACCTTAGCTGTGATTATTGCCCGAGAGTTCTGTGTGGCCATTCTGATTAGCCAACCTAGCAGAGAAGTAGAGTGTTGTAGAAAAAAGAATTGTGAAAATCGGGGGAAAGAAGAAGGTGGGGTGGAGGTGTGCCTGGCCTCTGCCTGTGGTGGTCAGTCTTGGATTGGTGTGGAGTTGGATTCTTCTTCTCATTCATGTAACCAGAGAAGGCCAAACGTGGGCCCCATGCCATTTTTCCAGGGGGGGGGGGGAGATCAAAGTGGTTGATAATAGAAGAAACTCAGAAACTTACTTGTGAGCATAGCGTGTCAGATTCAGCCCCACATCTGGATGGGCCCTAGGGGGGAGTTGTGTAATTGAGGGGTAAATTAAAGAGTCATGAGACAAGGCATGTAAGGACTCACCTCTTCAATGGAGACTGGAACCAGAATGAGGAAGTAACGTATTCTCTCACGCCTTATATATATAATCTTGGGCATGCAAGCACATATGTAACAGGAAGGGGTTGTATTAGAGGCATAAACGTAACATGACGGGGATGAGCTAGGGGTAGACATGCAATAGGAAGGGGAGGCATTAGAGACATACATATGACAAGATGATACATATGTAAAAGGATGGGTGGATTCTAGAGTCAAGATAGCAGCCCAACCTTGGTGTCTCTGAACTAGCTTGACCTTAAGTGTCTGAACTCTTCTCTGGGGCAATAATCTATGATCCTTATCAGAATGGGGTGGGCTCTGTCTAAAATTAGGTAGTCTGGCTGCTTTTGATGGCAGCTAACCTTTAGGCAGCCTTCAAGCAATTGACCTTCAAGAGCATTGTAGTGGCCATGTGCTTGCAAACAGCACCTTAAAATTGGCATTTTTATGAGGAGCAGGGAAAAACTTTTGCTTAGGAAAATGCAACCGGAATGCATTTCCAATTTGTGAACATAAAGATTGCCCTCCCTGAGAGCCCCGGCCTCCCATGTATGGGAGTACTCCTTAATGTATGAAGGCTGAGAGCTAGTCCACATACACTCTCTTCCAAGTTCTGTTTCCCAAAATAGTGTACCTGATCAAATGAAAGAAATGATGACGTAAAAGAGCTGAACAGAAAATTTCAAAGGGACAAGTCGAGACAAAGTTTAGTAATGAAATATGCAAAAACCTAGAGTTAGAAGGCCATAAAGCTCATCATAGCTCAAACACATTCATATTTCAAGTTGAAAGAACTAAAGAAAAAAATTCAAACCTGAAATTGAAATTTTGAAGACTATATGGGTAAAATAGAGAATTTTGACTATGTAGAGATTACACATTATCCTGCTAACTTCTGGATCAGCATTTTGAAAGTACCACCTGAAGAAAAAAAGATGAGGGTTTCTACACCCGTAAAGAGTTACAGTCTCAGAAATTTGGTAGGTAAAGATTACCTAGCCAACTGGCCAAAAGAAATGCCTAGTTGGATCCATCTTAATAATAGCAAGTGCAACGTTTTCGTAACATTTAATGATATACATTTAATTACATAACATTTAATTAAATACATTTAATTAAAACTTATCAGGTACCAAGATTATATCTATATTTTTTTATTTATTTTGATTGCTATATATATTGATAACTATGAAAGTAAAGAATAAAAACAAAAACAATTTTTTTCATGAAATTAAAAATTCCGGCATTATAGGGTTAAAGAAAGGTGATGCCATGATATGTGGAAATTGTCAATAACAATATCACATGGAAGTAAAACTATGCAGAAGATACTTGTTTAAAAATTGGTTACAGTCCCGACCCCAGGCCGTGACACGGGTGCCCTCACCGGCCCGGTGGTCGCCGGGAATGTGAACCCGGTGGCTGCCAACCTGGCTGTGTGGGTTTCTAAAAAAAGAAAATGGTTACAGCAATACATTGAAAGGGAACCACCATAAATAAATACAAGTCAGATTTATATGAGGATGTGGAATGAGAAATATCCTTGTTGATACCAGATAGATCTTGGCTGAAAGCAAAGAATACTAGAATCATGTTTATGTATGTTTTATTAACTATGGAAATGGATTCTACTCTGTGGATCATAACAAACTTCTAATAGCCTTGAAAAGAATGAGAATTCCAGCACACTTCATTGTGCTCATATGTAACTTGTGTATGAACAGATAAGTAATCGTGTAAACAGAGCAGGAAAATGTTCCGTGATCTAAAATCAGGAAAGGTGTGTGTCAAGGTTGTATCCTTTCATCATCCTTATATCTGAACAAATAATCCAAGAAGGTGGACCATTTGGAGAAGAGTGCAACATCAGGATTGGAGGAAGGCTTACTCACAACCTTCACTAAGCAAATGACACAATCTTGCTTGTTGAAAGCTAGAAGGACCTTGACTAGATTCACCATCAATGCCCATGGAAAACAACAGTCAAGAAATCAAAGAATGTATCAGATTTGGCAAATCTGCTACACAAGACTTTTTTAAAGTGTTGAAGGGTTGATGGAGGGAAGAAGCAGGAATGGAGGGGATAAAGAGGAACTGATATGAAGGAGTTCAAGAAGAAAGAAAATGTTTTGAAACTATTGTGGTAGCTATCATATAATACTGCTTAATGTGATTGAACTATGGAATGTTATGATATTTGAAAGAGCTCTCAATAAAATGATTCAATTTTTTAAAAATAATAAAGTGTTTGAAGAATAAAAATGTGGCTGGGAGGACTATACCTCATATGAGTGTGAGGGTTGGACATTGTGATAGGTAGGTTTATTGTGCCAACATGGGCGAGCCTTGCCTAATTCTTTCATTCTCTTGCTCTTGGACCTTTGGACCAGTGTGCAGCTAGCTCCCTTGCTTGTTCTGTGCCTCCATTTGCAAACTACACTACCTGTGGGACACCTAATCCATTGACTGTGTCACTATAAGTTGAGGTCCCTTCAAGCCCTGCTTCACCATGCTACTGGAATATATATCTTTTGAGCTGAGGACTGTCAGACCCTGTCATCTGGCTCACTGTTGGTGACATGTCTTGCTGTTTGCTGCCTGAGACAGGAAAGCCTGAATTGCTCTACAGAGGACTACCCAGCGACCCTCACAACTTTAAGGACTGCCAGTGTATTGGCTATCTCACGGAAGTGAGTTGTACCAAGCCATTATCTCAAGACAAACAAATCTGGTTTGGAGGAATAGTCAGAACACTCCTTAGAAGATTTGGCTCTTTTACTTCAGACATGCTATCAGGAGAGATCAATTCTGGAAAATAATATGATGCTTGGTAAAAGAGAAAGTGATTGAAAAAGAGGAGGGTCTGTCTAGATGAAATAGATTGACACAGTGGCTTCCACAATGGGTGCACATGGCACAATTGTGAGAATGGAGCAGGACTGGGCAGTATTTCCTGTTGCATGCAGGGATACTGTGAGTCCAAACAAACTCATAAATTTCTCAATAAAATATTATGCTAACATTTACCTTAGAAGTATTTCCTTGGGCACTCTTTTATGCCTCTGCCACAAATATGTGTGTAGAAAATAAAATATATGTAAAACTTCTGATCCAATAAGGCTCTACAAGTTTTTAAATGTTTTCCTGAATTTTCATAACAATTATTGGTACACAATTGAATGATATTATGTAATTATAATTAAACAATTATTAAAGACTTAAAAGTAAAATTTTACTGGAAATGTATTTCTTGAGATCAACTGAGTTCTTACCCCCAATTAGTACCTGAACTTTGATGTTACTCATTACTAGAATGAGGTAGGCGTATAGATGAATTCTATTCCAAAATTTCTTATAGATGTAAGTACCAAGGAATATTATTGAGCTAAAATAAGTAAGTGAGAGTGGAGTGAGTTTCACAAATATCATTTTACTTAATTTTTTGAATGCCTTCCAAATTATGATCCAATAATCACACACTAACCTATCATCCAAAATTATTTTTTATGATTCACCAGCTGAACACTTTATTAGACTCGCCTTAAATATTGTTAAAAGAAAAGACTTAGAAACCACCTATCTCTGGTGGGAGGGGGCGGGGAAGGGGGTGAGTATAATGGTGATGGGAGGGATAAAAGGGAGATGATATCAAGGAGTGCAGAAAGAAATAGAGTATTTGGACACTGATTGTGGTAGCAATTGTAAAATTCTGTTTGACATGATTGAACTTTGAAATAATGTGAAAAGATAGCCAGATTAGGAATAGAGGGGATTGTCTCCACCGAATGCCTACATTAAATGAAAATTAGTTTTCCATGCCACAATAAAAGCGTTGGAAAGAAATTAGGCACGCTAATTAGACACCTATGGGAAAATCCAGAACTGAGCATGCTTAGACCCAACTCACCTAGACCCAGGTGAGGGGGGTCTACCAGAGATATGACATCACAGAGGGGCGCCTGAATGTGGCCAAGAAGATTAGCCAATACCCTCAACCACAGCTCCCCAGCCATTGGGGATAAGAGGGGATAAAATGAGGCCATAGGCAACAGTAATCTCTTCTCCTGTCCAGGTGTGCATTGCAGGTGGAAGAAAGGTGAGACTCCTGCACTCGCCCCCTGCTTATCCACTAGCTGCCCCCTCACCTCTCTGGGGATTTCCTGCTCTTGGCTCTGCACCCTAGTTCCTGCGTTCCTGTTCTGGTATACCTTCCACATGGTTTTTCATGCTCTGGGCTCATTTTCAGTCCCAAACTTTCCCCAGGCCCCAACATTAGACCTTGCATGCTTTTTTGAGAGTATAATACATTTCTCTTTCCCTTTCTCTCATATAAGTTACTTAAACTTACAAAAGTGCTTCCGCCACAAGAATTTATTCAGCATTGAGAAGCCAGGACCAAGGTAAACCACCTAAAAAACCTAGCAATATGATATATGTATTAACTCCCAATTAATAATTTTTTTAAAGAAAGAAACCACCTGTCTGGCAAGGGCGTTTGTTACCCAAACATTTGTGTCATTTTAGGTTTCATTATTGACACCATTATTTCAAATTGCCCTTTGTTTGCTATACTGCAGGTTTCCTTTTACTGCTGTGTTGTGTTGTGTTTTAATTCTCTAAGACAGGGGCTGGCAAATTACAGCCAGCTGGTTGGGTTCAAACCTCCCTAGCCTGTTTTTGTACAGTCCTCCAGTTAAGAATAGTTTCATTTTTTAAAGGTTAAATACACAAAACCAAAATTATGCAGAGAGACAGTTTTCCCTCATCCAGTCCCTCTGTCCCTCCCCATCTTCTCATCTCTGTTTTAAGGTAAGCTTTATCCCTTTGGTCTCCTATAGTAGCTGATGGTTCTACACAGCACAGTTGTCATAGATGGTGTTGTGTGGTTTCTAGACCCATCTGCTAATTGGCTATAAGGAGAAACAGTGATTTCAGTTTCAAGTTAGAAGGCTATCCCAGGGCAACACTTTCTCACAGTTTCTTTCTTTTTTAATTATTTTGTTGGGGGCTCATACAACTCTTATCACAATCCATACGTCCATCCATTTGTCGAACATATTTGTACATGTATTACCATCATCATCCTCATTTTCTTTCTACTTGAGCCCTTGGTATCAGCTCCTCATTTTTCCCTTACTCCCCTACCCTCCCTTCCTCATGATCCCTTGATAATTTATAATTTTTTTCATGTCTTACACTGACGTATGTCTCCCTTTACCCACTTTTCTGTTGTCCATCCCCTGGGAGGTGACTATATGTAGATCACTGTGACCAACTCCCCCTCTCCCCCCCCCCACTTTCACCTTCCCCTCCTGGTATTTCTATCACATTATTTGTCCTAAGGGTTTACCTATCCTGTATTCCCTGTGTTTCCAGCTTTTATCTGTACTTGTGTTCATGCTCTGGTCTAGCAGATTTGTAAGGTAGAATTGGGGTCATGACAGTGGGAGGGAGGAAGCATTAAAGAACTAGAGAAAAGTTGTGTGTTTCATGGGTACTATACCACACCCTGACTGGCTCATCTCTTCCTTGTGACCCTTCTATTAGGGGATGTCCAATTGTCTATAGATGGGCTTTGGTTCGCCAATCTGCACTCCCCCTCATTCACAATGAAATGATTTTTTTGTTCTGGGTCTTTGATGCCTGATACCTGATCCCATCATGATCACACAGGCTGGTGGTGCCTGACAGTTTATTCCAACCTCTTTCTGCCATTCTCAATAAAATTTTATGTTATATTTTTTCTTTAAAATATTTCCTTGATCGTTCTGTCCCATCCAAGTACTAACCAGGATCGACCCTACTTAGCTTCCAAGATCAGATGAGATCAGTATGTTTTCCCTTGATCGTTCTTATGTCTCTGCCACAAATGTATGTTTAGAAATGGAACATTGCTTACTGTCTTAAAATATTATGCTGGATTTCCATTGCAATTATTAATGCACAATTTTATTACACAAAATTTTGTAAGTATGTATACAGTTAAGAATAAGTCTGGTATCTTCTTTGTTCTGGCTTTGGACTTTGTTCTACTGTAAAAAGAATGACATGAAAGTTGGTGTCTGACCTCCTCCAACTATGCAAGTGAGAAGAAAAATCACCATCATCAGCTTCCCAAGGCTGATTACTTTGAGGTTAATGTCAGACTTCCTTTCCTCCAACTATTTTTATCCTTTTCTGACTTTCCCATGGCAGTCTCCTTTTAAGGCTCAGTTCAGTGATTCATTGTAAATGACCACACAGAACTCACAGAAAAGTCTCGCAATTATGGGGTTTGTTAGGGAAGTTCAGGAATGGCAATTCAGGTGATAAATGCTTGAGATATAGTTTAGTCAAGACAGTCTTTTTTTTTTTGGCCATGCTTACAGGCAGGCCTCTCTCAGGCCTTCAGCTTATTGGCCTAGCCCCTGCCCTCTTAAGGTAATGTTACAGACCTTGTTAGGGTTGCTAATAAATGCACAAAAGGGATGGCACTCCACTTTAAGTCTCACTCCAAAGGCAGTCAACTCCAGCTCTGTGGGCCAGCAAATACATTTCTTGCAGTTAAGTGCTCAGAGGCACCCAACTCCACAAGAAGCCATGCTCCTGCCCCAAAGAAGTCGACTTTATTTACTCTGTGGGCTGGGAAGTTCAATTCTCTGCCTCGTACTCTGGCTCCTGGTTTCTTCTGTTGCTGTTCCTCTGGGAATCACAACTGTTTTCTGAATCAAGGAGATTCAATGTACAGAAATATCAGGGTCCCAAGGATACACTCAACTCCTGGTACTTCTTCCTCTCTTGCTAAAAGTAAAATCCCTGCCTCTGCCTCTGCCTCAATCTCTATCTCTGCCTGCTGCTCCTGTTCCTGCTCCTGCCCCTCCTTCTGCTGCTACAATGGCCAATTGTACACTCAGCCAGATAGCAGTCACAATTAATTTTGTTAGCAATCACTGATAGTTGAATCCCATAATCCAATCAGTATCTTCCCATCATTTTCTTACCTAATCCCCACCAGGAAAATGAAGTTGTTTTTGTGGGAGTAACAAAGACTTTAACTAGCAGAGCTATATTAAATAATTCACTACATTGCCTCTCCATTTTTCTATGCTTTATACCAGGGCCTTCTGTTGCTTGGTCAGAGTAGTCAGTAGTGGTAACCAGGCCTTATCTAGTTCTTCAGGTTTAGGTTAGAGGAGGCTGTGGTTCATGTAGGCCATTACTCCTTTAAATGAACTGCTTCCTTGAAATTAGGCGTTTCCTTGTTTTCCTATGCTTCTGAAATGATGAAACCAAAAGTTGCTTTCTAGATTACTGTGCTAATTACATAATTTCATGTCAATTTGATACATAAAAGTGTAAGGGTGGAGTCTAGCCTGTCAATCAAGTCACAGTCGATGGTGACTCCTTCTGGCCATGGATGTCTGATAAGGAGGGCCCTGGGAAACTCCCTCTCTGTCTCTCTGTCTTCACTTTCCTGCTGTCAGTCAGAGCCCTATGATGAGGCAACCACCATTGGATTCACATGACTTTACCCCCCAGCAACCTGCAATCTTCTGTATTCTGCATCATTGCGTGTGACTGCATGAGTCTGAAGAAGGATTTATGACCTAGTTTGCAGACTTGATCTGGAATGGACTTGGATGTTTTCCTGATACACAATTACTTCTTAATATACAATTACTTCTTTATATCATCACATATGTGAGTGTTACTGGATTTGTTTCTCTAGTCAATCTGGCCGAACATAATGAACTTGGAAACTTTTGAGAACCCAGATGATAATCACTGGAATAGAATGTAGATCACCATCTTTATAAACTGTGTTTTGCCAATTGACCTAGATTTCCTCTGAAACTATGGGCCTCAACCTTCAGGATTAGTGTTTCAGTCCCGATGTCTAAGCAGTTCCTTAACTGTGCTCTCTCTATGCTCCATTAAATACATGAGTATATATGCACCTACATATGTATGTGGGTATATTCCCATGCAACCTCCCTCATCATTTAGCACACATACTTACCTATATATCTACTCACAAAGTATTGTTAGTTGTTATTGTTGTTGCAGGACTCTAGATGATAACCATAACCACAAACTAAACTCAGGGCCATTGGGTTGATTCCAACGAATGCAGGTAGCTTCGTCTTTCTCCAAGGACTTTATTTTTCTAATCAGACAGTTTTACTTTTCTATGGCAAGGTCAAAGTTTATATGAGACACATCTGGGAACAAGAGGACAAAGTATCTTAGCAATCTCCAAGCATGCACACTTCTTAAAGATTTAAAATCAGTTACTTGGGCTTGGACTTCAACATCCCATTATGAAATTTTGATAATACTAATCTATTCATTCATCAAATATTTCTTCAGTACCGTTTATAAAGTGCATTTTGTGGAAGCCAGATTATACAGTGGTTAACAAAACCAAGCCAGTCCACCCAGATCTCACATTCCAGAGGGGGAAACTGGCAATCTTATGACCATACAAGTGAACAACTTACATATATAAAATATTCTTTAGAAGACATGTCCAAAGGGTCTATTTCCAATAGAAATAAACTCAACTCAAAATATAGCCAAACTCACTTACAATGAGTCTATTCCAACTCATAGTGACCCTATAAGACAGGGTGTAATAGAAGTTCCTGTGAGTTTCCAAGACTGTCACTCTTCACAGAAGTAGAAAACCTCCTCTTTCTCCTGTGGAGCAGCTGGTGGTTTTGTTTCAACTGCTAACCTTGCTGTTAGCAGCCTGACTCATGACCACAATACCACCAGCATTCCCTATAAACTCCACAGGGATAGAATCCCTCTTTATTTGTTCCCTGGTGGTTTGCCACCACCTAGAATGGGACCTAACCTATTTTGAGTGCTGAATAAATATTTGTTGAGTAATTGAAAGTTATGAGCTTATATCTGGAAGGTTAGGGACGAACTCTCTGAGAAAGTGCTATAAAAGATAAGAAACTCAATTTTCCAATTCTACCAAATGCATTTATATTAGTCAAATTCTCAGGAGACTAATTTCTATATCTAGATACATTTATTATTTTGCAGTGGCAATATACCTGACTTAATAGTTCCCTAGAAGGTTTCCTAAGGAACTCCAAGAGGAACTATCTTTAGTAATCCCTACAATTCCATTGAGTTGAGCAGTGCTTAGAGACTTCTCAGGGAGCCAAATTAATTATAGAAAGAAGCTGTTATCAGTAAAATGTTAAATCAATAAAGTTAAAGGACAAGCAGACAAGCCATTTTACAAACTTACCCCAAACCACTTTCCTATGAAGACCAGAGTTCTCTCCACTCTTGATCACACAGGAGAGTCACAGAAAATCACATTGGTAAACTTACTCTGCTTTCTAGAGTAAACTCAGAACTATATGAAATTTAAGGATTCTAGTATTTAATCTGCATACTGAACTGTAACCTGGAATAATCTGAGAAACTAAAGCGTATGAAAAAAGGAATGGCATGAAGTTTGGAAAACTGCTCATGTGTTAGGCTGCGTTGTCTAGAGAAACAAAACCAGTGACACTAGATACATCTAGAAAGCTTTATATCAAGAAGACATCCCAGCCCAAGTCCAGCTCAAGTCCATGGGTCTGAGGCTAGCCAGAGCCCTCTTCAGACTCACGTAGTGTAGGCTGATGGTGAAGAAAGGTGATTGGAGAAGCAGGAAGTCACAAACGAGTGGATCCAAGGTCAGTGGGAACATAACAAGGAGCAAAAAGATTGACTCCCAGAGTCAGCTGGGGCTGCCTTTGGAGGTAGACATGGAATCCTAGGGAGGGTGAAGGCCAGAGAAAAAGAATTCCTCATTGTCTCTTTCAGTAAAAGACCACACCCACAAGGAAGGATCACTAAGCTATCCCCTGATTGACAGCTTGGACTCTATCCCTACCTCCACACAGGCATCAGCAATTTGGCATAAACTCTAACCACCACACTCATCTTTAGGCTGCAACTTCAGATAACACAACTTTGCTTGCTGAAAGTGAAAAGGACTTGAAGCATTTGCTAATGAAGACCAAGAACTTGAGCCTTCAGCATGGAATGTAACTCCATATTTTAAAAAGGGGGCGGAGTGGGCCTCACAACTGGACAAATCGACAACCTCATGTTAGATGGACAAAATAATCAAGTTATCAAGGATTTCCTTTTACTACAGTCCACAATAAATCCCTGTATAAGCTCCTGTTGCTCTTCAGTGTCATCGAGTCAGTTCCAACTCATAGAGACCCGAGGTACAGAAGGAAACACCGTCCTGTCCTGTGCCATCCTCACAGTTGTTCTTATGTTTCAACCTGTTGTCATAGTTACTGCGTCATTGCATCTCATCAGGGGTCTTCTTCTTTTTCGCTTCTCCTTAAAGAGATCTTGTGCAGGAGATTTAGCCGATGCAATGAGTCCTTTAATTTCTTGACAGCTGCATCTATGAACATTGATTGTGGATACAAGTATAAGCAGGAGACATGAAAATAAAATGAAGCATTAAATAGGAAAGATAGTCTGTTCAACAAATAGTGCTGGACAAGTTAATTTTCCATCTGCAGAAGAATTAAACAGGACTCATACCTTACCTGATGTACAAAAAAATGAACCCAAGATGGATCAAAGATCTAAATGTAAATTCCAGAACCATAAAGATTATCAATGAGAAAATGAGGGTAAATGTAAGGGCCCTCTTGCAAGATATAGACATATTATCAAGTATAATGAAGGAAAAACACAACAGACAAAAATAGATGACTAGGACCTACTAAAAATAACACACTTATATGCATCAAACGACTTCATCAAAAGAGAACCCACAGATTGGGGGGAAATCTTTAGCAACAGGCAAGGGACTAATCTCTAAATCTTCAAATTGTAATACCTCAATAAGAAAAAAACCAATTCAATTAAAAAGTGGCCAAATGATATGAAAAGACAGTTCACCCAAAATTACATGCAAATGACTAGCAAACATGAAAAATTACTCACAACCATTAGCCATCCAGGAGATGCTAATCAAAATAATAATGAGTTATTACCTGACACTGAAAAAGCTATTTAAAAAACAACAACAATAACAGCAAAAGCTGGAGAAGAGGCAAAGTGATGGGAACGCTCATACACTGCTGTGGGTGTGTAAACATGTACAACCATTATGGAAAACAATATGTTACTACCTCAAGCAACTGGGAATAGAAATCCCATATGATCCAGCAATCCTACTGCTGAGTATATGTCCTAAAGAAGTAAAAGCCATGGCCTGAATAGATATATACACTTCCATTGCTCATTACAGCAGTGCTCACATAACAATAAGTTGCAAACAGTCGAAATGCCCAGCAGCAGAATGTTATCTATGGTACATGCAGTGGAATAGTATGTGCAGTAGTTATATAATCTCATGTCAATTTGAGGTATTAAGAGTGAAGGGAGGCTGAGCCACAGTGGCGTAGTGGTTGTGCGTGGGACTGCGGCCCACTGAGTTGGAGGTTCAATTCCAGCTCCCAGGAGCAAAGGCTGGACCTCATACTCCCACCACCAGAGGGCAGTGGTGCCTAAAAATAAATAAATAAATAAATAAATAAATATTTTTTAAAAAGAGTGGAGGGGTGGAGTTTAGTTTGTGAGATAGTTAAGGCTTAAGCACATGTGGGCTTAATTGAAGGGCAAAGAGATGAATAGCTTGGTGAACCTCGCCTTTCTGGTTCTCAGATCTCTTGCTCTCTAATGGTCGGACCAGGGTGCTGCAGTCTTAGCCAGTTCCCCACTTGAGCTTGCAAGGCTCCCTTTCTGCAAGACATCCCTGAGGAGAAACTACATGGACATTACCCCAATGCAGCCCTGGGTGCTGGAGCAGCCATGTGGAGACCCTTGCCAGTGCTGAAATGTTTACACACTCACTGATTTGGCTTTCCCCCTGCAGTCTGCTTGTCTACATGTGCTTTGTAAAATTGAGGAGGACTTTGTAGATCATTGTTGGACATATGGGCTAATGTTAGACTTATGGGTTTGGACAGCACTGGATGAGGATTCTTTCTTAATGTACACTTATCCTTTATATAATACACACACACACACACACACATATATCACAGTCTATCCATCAGGTCACAGCCCAATTGGAGGGCTACCAAAATAAATGGCTCTCTGGAGGCTGTCCTCCCTCTCTCTCAGTGTCACTTCCTTTTGAAAAGCCACACTTGGAGAGCTGGAGGATCCACATGGAGAACTGCACCGGCACTGAGACACTTCCACTGCCATTGGATCCGGAAGATTTTGTGCCCACTAGCCTGTGATCTGCCTGCATTCTGCATCATTACATGTAACTGTGTGAATCTGAAGAGGAGTTTTTGGATTTATGGGTTAATATTGGCCTTATAGACTTGATATGGACTGGGTTAGGATATTTCTCAATATACAAATGCTCTTTGATATCAAACTCTTTCTTGGTGTTTCTGGAGTTGTTTCTCTAGGCAATCCAGCCTCACATGATGAAACCAGGAAACCCCTCATGATATGAAAGGTTCTGCAGAACCAAACATTATGCTGTGTAAAGTTAGTCAATCACAAAAAGGCAAATATTTTATCAGACCACTATTATCAGGAGTTGATGGTCTGAAATGTAAGTCCTCCCACCAATGCACACTAACTAAAAGTCTTTTTTTTTTAAGTGATGAACAACATATTGCATTAGATAACTCGGCTGAACAAGACCTCTTTAAATATTAAAAGACAAAAAGGTCATTGAAGAACCAAGATTATAATCCAAACCATGATAATTTCAACCATCTCATAGGAAGACTGGACAGCACCTAACCACCACCACCACCACCACCACCTTATTTTGCTTTGCTTTCCATAAACTTATTCTCATCCGAGCAGTGATTTTCTTCATGAGTTTGTACCTACTTGGTTTTTCCCCTCGTTCCTGGAATCCTTTTAACTTAAGAGCAAAAGTTAAAAGTCAGCACCTCAAAACTACCAGCTGTTTCAAGGGAGAATGACGAGGCTTTCTATTTCCCTTGAGAGTCACAGTCTTGGAAATTCACAGGGTCCTATAGGGTCACGATGAGATGGGATCAATGGCAGTGGGTTTGATTCTTGGGGGGCACATGGAGAGTGTGCTGCCCCGCAGTCTTCATAGCTTTAAGTCAGGGGAGAGCCAGGTCCAGGGAAAATCTAAAAGGGTGGGTCCTGCTTGAACTGCAGAGAATCAGCAACACTGAAAAGATGGGAATGAGTTAATATGAATGCTAGCACAGATCTCAAAAAAAAAAAACATTTTGTTCACATAAAAACTAGGGGGGGAGGATAAAAACCTGAAAACAGCATGTGGAAGTAGGACATTGGGCTTTATGGAAAAACATTGAAGGCTATTTTGTAACAAAACACTGTTGGGAAGGTAGGGGATCACTGCTGTCTCTTCTGGGTCTGACACATGGTGGGCTCCAGGGGCTGTCTTTAACTCATGAAACATAAGGTTAAATTCTTGAAAAAGATGCCTTTTAAAAATATGTGTTCCTAATTACAGGCTCCCTTATCTACAATAAGACAACAAATTATTTCCTGTGTGGTGGAGCTCTCACAGACACCCAAGTCATGATAATTTCCCTTTGAAATCTGGCAAATTAGTCTGGACAGAGGCTCTGGGGGACCCTGGTAGCCATGCTGTTGGGGCCTCCAAGGTTTAGGCACTAGTCTCTCTGAGCTAGCACACTCATGAACATCTCATGTGCTCGGAAGTGCTGACTGCCTCCAACGAAACATTTCACCAACAAACAAGCAGACAAACATATTCGGCACAACATGATTAAAACAATGAATATTGCTGAATTGCGTGTGTAAAAAGTATGACACAGCAAACTTTTGTTATATGCTATATACTCATCACAGTGAAAGGTAACAGTAGAGACACATATTACAAGAAAAATTTCGAAATAAAGACAGAGTAACAGTAATTCTTTTTTAAATTTAAGGGGGAAATCCCCACATCATGTTACTTGCCTTCAGTGCTGTCAGGATAGGAGCCCTGATGATGTAGTGGTTACTTGTTGGCCTTTGCTAACCCAAAGGTCCACAGTTCAAAACCATCAAGTCCATGAGAGAAAGATGAAGTGCTCTATACTCCCAAAAAGATTTACAGTCTAGGAAACCCACAGGAGCAGTTCTACAATGTCCTACAGGGTCACTAAATATCATCAGCAACTTGAGGGCAGTGAATTATTTGGACCTGTCAGGTCATAGGTAAGCAGTAAAGCACATGTTTGGCTGCACACTCAACAGTCCCCCCACAGGAGAAAGGTGGGGCTTTCTGATTCCATAAAGGGTGAATCCTATAAAGGGGTTCTAATGAGCCCTGGTGAGCAATGGGTTGTGGGCTGACCTGCTAACTACAGGTCAACAGTTCAAAATCACTAACTACTCCAAAGATGAGGCTTTCTACTCCCATAAAGATTTATGTCTAGGAAACCCATAAGGGGCAGTTCTACCTTATACTGTAATTCTAGAGGGCAGCAGCATAGAATTGATTCAATAGCAGTAGGTTTGAGGATGGGGCAGGGGGGTTGTATGGTTTTTTGTTTTGATGAGAGGATCAGAAGCTCTGTTGGCAGAGTGGTTAACACCATCTGTTCTGAACAATAAGGTTAGTGGTTCGAATCTACAGCTGCTCCACAGGGGAAGTATGCGGCAGTCTGCTTCTGTAAAGATTTGCACACCCCAGAGAGCTGTGGCAGTCACATGCTTATGTTAATTTCATGATTGAGATGTAGGAGTGGAGTCTAGCCTGTTAATCTAGAGATAGCCATTGAGTAGCCAATGAGGCTTCCATGTGGGCATGGCTTTATCCTGATACGTCTGGGAAATCTCACAATATTTCCCTCGTGAAGATGAGAAGCTATCTCTCCAGTTGTTGGGAATTAGTCTCAGAGATGATGAATCACAGACAAGACAAGATGGCAGCATCTGAGCAGCTAAAGGAGAAGCCACATGGCTTTCCCCTGACAGAGCCAGACCTCTAAGCTGGAAAGACCACATAGGGACCCCTGCCAGCAATGAGTTTCTTCTGCCACCACTGGATGCTGTTGATGGACCCTGAGCCCTGAAAGCTAGGACCCATGGGGAGACCCCTGCCAGCGCTGGGGTTCTGCACCCACTGACCTGTGACTTCATGAGTCAGAAGGAGACATTATAGACTGGTATCGGGCATATGAGCTAATATCGGACTTATGACTTTGAACTGGACTGGGTTGTGATGCTTTCTCAGTGTTCCATTCCTTTTGTATATAAACCATTCCATTATATCCATATACAAATCTATGTATTTGTTTCTATGTATTTGTTAGTCTACCCAGACTAACCAAGAGCCTATGTGGCCGTTCTACTCCAACATGGAGGATTTCTCTTAGATGGACCACACTCAACAGAAGGGTTTCACGGGTTATGAAACAGTCAAGTTCCTTAGGTGCTGAAAATGAGTCCAACTCATCTAATGACATAAAGGTTGACCCTGCCACAGTGTCGCCACGAAAGAAAGGCCTTGACATCAGCATCATTAGAGAAGATGTACCTGGGAACCCATCAGATTGGTTCAACTCTGGAATAAATGGGTTGGAACCTATTCTACATTTGGTTTGGGTTTCTGGTGAGACAGCCATATTACTTCAAGGTAGCTGCTAGCCCATTATCTGGGAGTCTTTGAACAAATGGGGAAAATGATGTTTTATCTCTACCTATTTAAAAATTTTCATAATAAACTGATCATGCCAACTGCAGTAAAATTGTCATTGATGTCTACAATGCCCTTTTAGAGTTGAAAGCTTAAACTCTACAACAAAGCCATTTAGATTCAAACAATCATTGCTTCTCCTACCCGTGTGACTTTGGGCAAACTGCTTAACTTTTCTGAGCACTACAATCCCCCTATTTGTAAACCAAGCATGATATACCTAACTCTCAAATTGATTTGGAGGCTTAAATGGGTCAATATAGTAAATATCTTATCATATAGTTATATAAGTGCAATATATGTAAAGCACTTGGCATTATGTGAAATGATACAGTGGACTGTACAAATGGAGAAACACTCAGGTGGCACAGAGGTTAAAACAGCCAGTTAGTACCAAAAAGCTAACACACCAGCTTCTCCATGGAACACAGATGTGGTTGTCTGCTTCCATTAGACTCTACAAACTTCTCTTCCAGAGCAAAGAAGACCAAGGAAAATCAAAGACCCGTAAAAACTATGAATCCACAGGGCAAATGGACCACAAGAACCTCAGCCTCCATATCCCTGAGACCAGAAGAACTAGAAGGTGCTTGGCTACCACTGCTGAACATTCTAAAAGGATCACAACAGGGGGTCCTCAATTGAATGGGGGAGGGGGAGGGGGAACAAATCTAATAAGCACCAAAAAAAAAAAAGTCCAGCTTTACTGATCTGAAACAGGCTAGTTTGAACCCCCAGAAAATATGAATCTTAATTACTCTTCATGCCTGGAAATAAGCTCACCCTATGATTATTAGCCTTTGGTCAAATTATAGAGAAGCCAGCAAAGTGCCTAACAGCATACACACTAGAACAACCAATCGTCTTTCTGGCATCAAGCTGATAAATAGCATCTGCCAAGAGGAAAAAGCTCAGAAAGCTGGAAGGGATAGGAAAGAAGGGCCAATGGGAATAACTAACATGAGGAGGACATTGTGGGGATCACAAATAAGTCATGAAACAAAATATGTCTGAATCGTTGAATGCAAATCTAATTTGTTCTGCAAACTTTCACTCAGATCCCACAATGAAAAACTTTTAATGGTGGACAGCCTGAGAGACCAGGCTATCCTGTGGCAGTATTCTAAGCCCAAATCAACTCCACAGTGGAGCGTTGGGGTTTTGTTTGTTTGTAATTGAAACCAAAAAAAAGGATAGTAACACACATATTAATAGACTTCATGAGGCAAATTGAAAATAGGGTTACTTGGAAAACTTTTTTCAAGGACCAACATCCTGGCAGTGCTCTCTATACATGGAAATAGGGAGGTGGGCACTCCTATAGAGCTTTTCCCAAAGTGGGAGATACTCTGAGGGAGTGGAGGCGGGGACACAGGAGACCCACCACTAGAACAACCCCCTAGAACAATCTGCTAAAGCAGATACCTATACTTTATTCTGGATGGTGGGCTACAGTACCAAGTTTTTCATTGCCAGGGTGGAGCGAAGTACTTTTAATGTGAAGAGGGAATGGTACACCCAATCATCTTGGAACCCTATGATTCATCTCCTAATGATGCTCCTACTGATGGAGCAGCCTGAACCAGGAAGTGGCTTTGTTAGTGGAGAGAGACTACACAGCTCAGCCCCAGCCTCAGCCTGTCCCCTACAATGACTTTGAACAGCTGAGCTGCCTTCTTGCTACAAACGAAGAGGAAACGCTCTCTCCTTGCTCACTGCTGATCATCAGGATCTCTTTTCTCACTGAGTCTCATAAAGAACGATCTGAGGATATTGTGGCCTCAATTGTCCAGGATAAAGTTTGAATCGGCTTCTCCACTTTCTACAGCCAGGGACCATTCTACTCTAGCCTGTTGCCTTGCCTGTCAGTCCAGCAGATTACCCAATAAGGATGGTAAGCACAGGTTTATTTATACTTACTTACTAATCTCTTGGAGCAGTTTCATGTGTTCCCATCCAAAACGTTAAACCAGATTAATTGAAACCAATTGCAAATCTCTTAGGGTTGTAAACTGCAAAGGCAGTTAGAGGAAATGCAATTCAATTCCACATTTAGAGACAAGCATGAGACTCTCTCTGAGGGACTCCTTTATTTTTTAAGTCACTGGAATCAGAGTCAAGAGTTGAAACTTCACCTTCCAAATACCATTTCCTCCTTAAAATGCAATGAAGTACAGTTTGACCTTGTTTAGCACACACAAGTCACAGAGACCCTGGGGCAGCTGTCCCCTGCCTATGGGGACACTGTGAGCCAGAATCAACCGAAGAGAACACCCAAGAACATAGCAAGTGGGCTGCGGAAGAGAAGGTTGTTTCCTGAGTGAACCAAGAGAGAAGGGGACCTGAGGAGGACTGCTTCTGTTGGAACACTTTGGCCTCTACAAGTAAGAAAGAAAAGCTATAATTTGACAACAGAACAATGATAAGGAAAATGCTTCTTACTGAAAAACTATCTATGAGAGGTAGCCAATGGCTTGGTCAGAAGAAACTACTAGCTTGGTGGAGTTTTGACTTTAAGAAAAGTAAAGAAAATGGTGATCCAATTCAAGAAGCTAGAAAAAGAAGAAGAAATGTACAGGAAGAGGGGGTGGTAGTAGAGTTTAAATTCTGAGCACCATGTTTGCCAGAGATTATGGATGACACTGCAAGACCCAGATCCACTTGCAGGGATCCCACATGGAGTCAGCCGCGAGTGAATCCCCTCAGGCCATCAACCAGATGTGTGCATAGCTCTGCTGGCAGACAGAGTGCATTGAAAAGTGGACTTAGTGCAGAAGTGGGCAGGGTAAAACCTAACATTCTATCATTTGTTCTCCCTTTTGATGTATTTTTAATTTGTTCTAGTTTTTTTATTTTTCCACTTTTTAAACTATAAATCATTTTTATTTGTAAGATTTTACCTACCTTTGTCAGTATTAAATTTTTGATATTTGATCAGGTATCTGCTTTCTTTCAATTGAGGTTTTCTCTGCTATTGTTGGCTTTGTTTTTTATGTGTGTGTGTGTCTGTATTACTGAAAATGAAATTCATGATAGTTAAATCTATAATGACAGTACTTTGATTAATAGTTTATTAGGGATGTGGCAAGAGAGGTTGGGGATGGGGAGTTAATAATAATGAGTAGAATAAAGAAAAAAATGCGGGCTGAGCCCCCGTGACGTAGTGGTTGTGCGCGGGACTGCGGCCCACTGGGATAAAGGTTCAATTCCAGCTCCACGGAGCAAAGGCTGAGCCCCCTACTCCCACCACCAGAGGGCAGTGATGCAAAAAAAAAAGAAGAAAATGCTCTAAAATTGATTGTGGTGATGATTGTACAAGCCTTTTTAAGATGATTGAACTATTGAATTGTATAATATGTGAATTACATGGCAATAAAACTGTTAAACAAAGAAGTAGAAGAAGGAAGAAATTGACCAAAATAAAAGCAGAATATAATGAATTCAAGGACAGGAAATCAGTAGGATTGATTTATTGGGAGGCGATTCTCCATGGACCTCTTGTGTTTCTGCACATCTTGTAAGCAGAAGCACTTTGTCCTGGACTTTCTTTTCAAGGACATTTGTATAGCAAATGGCTTTGGAACATAAACATAATACCTAGGTATAAATGCCTTAAGTAGGAGGATGATGAAGATTCAGTTTGCCTTAGCTTAGGGGTGCCCACTCTGTGTAGATACCACCTGACCTTCCACACATCACTCTGTGGTAACTGGGTTAGGAAAATTGGCACAAATAATAATATATTAGTTATCTCTGACCTAGGAATCCAGTGTGACTTACCAGCAAATCTATTTGTTAGCTTGCAAGTAAGGCAGCACCTCAGACTCTTCACAGTTCTCTCAAGTTGATTCTAACTTATAACACACCCCATGTCCAACAAAACTAAACACAGCCCAGCCTGGTGCCATATGCACAAGGATTCTTACATTTGAGCCCATTGTTGCAGCCACTGTGTCAATCCATCTTGCTGAGGGTTTTCCTCTTGTTCACTGCCCCTCCTCTTACCATGCGTGATGTCATTCTCCATCCTTGTCTTGCCACTTTTGCTGGCTTTAAGAAACATGCTGGCTGTACTTACTACAATACAGATTTTTCTTCCCTCTTTTGGCAAGCCATCATACTTTGAATACTCTGCACCAGCATCATAATTTAAACACATGGATTCTTCTTCAGTCTTCCTTATTCAATGTGCAGGACACTACACCCATTATCACAGAGCAGTATCCCTCAGGAACCTTCAGGAACACAAACTCTCAGGTTTCTGAATCAAGACCCACTGAATCAAGAAACCTGAGGCTGAGGCTCTCGATCTGTGTTTTAACATATCTTCCAGGTGGTTTTGATGAACACACAAGTTTGAGAAGAATGGTAACAGTCTAATTTTGCACCTATGAGAGCCTACTTCCTGTTGGCTGTATTAAACTATTAAGAAGGAAAGAAACCCATTCCTTTTCAGCATCCCCTCTCTGCTATATATAGTGAACATTTTGCTCCCCAGCAGCTAGAGTTCCAGCCTATCCTTGTGGGAGCTCTCCAAGCTCCATTGGGCACCTGCTGCAGAATACCAATTACTGAGAGAATATGAAACATTCTTATGTCCTGAGCAGAAAATGCAACAATTATTTTGGCTTTGCTCAGTGCTGGTATAGAGCAGACTTGCGATAGAAGGTCAAGAAAGCAAGGTTGAGTGGTGTATCCCAAAGTATCTTGAAAAACTCAAGAAAAAAATTCAAGGCTTGAGATGAAATATTGAAAGCATCTATGAATAAAGCAGGTAGCACCAAAAGAAGATGGAATGATACACAGTCACTGTACCAAAAAGAACTAATCGATATTCCATCATTTCAAGAGTTAGCATATGAGTATGACCCAATGGTACTCAATGAAGAAATCCAAGCTGCACTGAAAGCATTAGTCAAAAGAATTGATGGGAAATCAACTGAAATGTTTCAACAAGTTGATGAAGCACTGGAAGCACTCACTCATCTATGCCAGGAAAATTAAAGAGAACTACTTGACCAACTCACCACAAGAGATCCATATTTGTACCTATTCGAAAGAAAGGTAACCTAAACAAATGCTTCGATTATAGAAAAATATCATTAACATCACATGCAAGTAAAATTTTGTTGAAGATCATCTAACAGCAGTACATTGACAGGCAGCACTCAGCAGTTAGGACTGGATCCAAAAGGCATGGAACACAAGATATCATTGCGGATGTCAGAATGGATCTTGGATGAGAGCGGAAAATACCAGCAAGATGTTGGCTTATGTTTCATTGACTATACAAAGGCATTCAACTATGTGAATCATAACAAACTATCAATAATCTTGAGAAGAATGGGAATACCAGAATACTACATTATGCTCATGCAGAACCTGGATAGAGAGGCAATCATTGGAACAGGGAAATGCTGCATGGTTTAAAATTAGGAAATGTGTGCATCAGAGATGGGTCCTCTCAACCATACCTATTCAATCCGTATGCTGAGCAGATCATCAAAGAAGAAGAATATGGCATCAGGACTAGAGAAAGGCTTTTTAAGAACCTAAGTAGGCAGATGATGCAACCTTGTTTTCTGAATGTGAGGAGGACTGGCAGCTTGCTGATGAAGACCAACGATTGCAGTTTTCCATGAGAATTAGGACTCCATGTAAAGAAGACCAAAATTCTCACAACTGAGGTCACAGAAAACATCATGATTAACAGAAAAAAGGTAGAAGTTGTCAAGGATTTCATCTTGCTTATGACAAGCCACTAGATTAGAGGCAAAGTGGCTTGTCTTCACAATCAAGGAGCTGGAAAGAGGCCAGACCCACTAATTAGAAACCTATGGGTGTGTGCAAATGTGCTTGATACAAATGATGTACTGAATGTTGTAGTAGCTGTGAGAGCCCCCAATAAAGTTTTTTTTTTAATTTTTTTGTAATTAAAAAAAAAAAAGAAACCTATGGGAAAATCCAGAACTGAGCATGCTCAGACACAAGTAAAGGGAAGCCTGCACCCACAGACAATATTAGGCACCAGCAATATTACATCACTCTATGACATCACACAGGTGCCCTCAAACTCAGCCACTGAGGTCTGCCAATACTCAACCACCACCTCTGAGCCAGTGGAGAAGGAAGGGGATAAAGGCAGTGTGTAAGCAGACAGGACTTCTCTCTTTTAGTTCAAGCTCTGGGGATTTTCCTGCTCTTGGTTTCACACACATACTTTCATGCTCCTGCTCCGGTATTCTTTCCACGTGGTTTTTTGCATGGCCTTGCTCACTTTCCAGAAATAGCATGTACTTTTGAGACTGTACTATCTAAAACTTCCCTTCCTCTCTTAAAAGTCATTTGGATTAAAAAAATAAATTTAAAAAAAAAAGACTGAGCCCTGGTGGCTCGATGGTTGAGCGTGCGACTGCAGCCCACTGACTTGGTGATTCAAATCTAGCAGCAGCTCTCCAGGAGCAAGGCTGGACCTCCCACTCCAACCAGAGGGCAGTGATGCCCCCCCCAAAAAAAAAACCAACCACAAAAAAAAAATTTTAAGTCATTTGGATTACAAAAGTGCGTCTTCCCTATGGATTCTGTCCGCGTAGCACAGCAAGAACCCAGGTGTGCCACACCAGAAGCCTAACACTTGGACGCACAATCTGTGCTCTTAGAAACAGCCGTCAAGACACATTGCATTAGGTAAATCTACTGCACAAGACTTCTTTAATGTGTTGAAAAGCACGGATGCTACTTTTAGGACTACAGTGAGCCTGACCCCAGCCTTAGTGTGTTCAGTTGCCTCATATACGTGTGAAAGTTGAACAGGGCATAAGGAAGACTGAAGAAAATTCGACATTTTTGAACTATCGTGCAACGAAGAATACTGAAAGTACTGCCCAAAGGACAAATCAATCTATTCTCGAAGAAGTACAGGCAGAATGCTTCTTAGAGGTAAGAGTGTCCTGACTCCCTTTCATGTACTTTGGACATGTTCTCAAAAGAGACCAGTCCCCAGAGAAAGACAGGGTGCTTGGTAAAGTGGAAGGGCAGAGAAAAAGGAAGGCCCTAGTCACGATGGATCGATGGATCGACACTGTGGCTGCAACAGTGGGCTAACACATAAGAATGATTGAAATGCTGGCGGAAGTCTGGCTGGGTTCAGTTCTGTTGAACACAGGGCCAGAACCTAACAACCCCAAAGTAAGTATGAAATCCTCATGCTGAACCTAAAAACACAATCCCATTTGGCAACGGAGTTCTTTTTGTTATGCTAATGAGTCCACATCAGGATAAGGTATTAAAGCTAATTGCTTTAAGATGTAAAAAGAATATATGAGACAAGTGAGCAGGCACAATAGGGGAAAGACAAAAG
Source organism: Nesogale talazaci (assembly GCA_004026705.1). Taxonomy (NCBI): domain Eukaryota; kingdom Metazoa; phylum Chordata; class Mammalia; order Afrosoricida; family Tenrecidae; genus Nesogale; species Nesogale talazaci. The sequence continues at coordinate 27,199 of PVJH01002058.1, read as the reverse complement.
CCTGGATTGCACAAGGTGAAGGAAGAATTTCTTCTGAGAGTGAGCATAAAATAATTTAGTGGGACTAGCCATAACTTTGATCTGATTTTCCATTTACTTTAATTTTAAAAAGAATCAACATCTCCAAATTTCAGCACATTGTGTTCAGGAAGCAAATGGACCCAAGTATGCTTTGCTTTAATGCTGGAAAAACACCTTTTGTTAAAACTGGGGCAGGCTCCAGGGTTGTCAAACCCCCTTCTTTTCCAGCCCTTCCCCTAAGGCCAGCACAAGCTCAGATAGGAAGAAATTCCACCTCCGGTGCTAACGATGGCCTTTCTGGGGTACATTGATCAAACTCCACCAGGCATTCTATGCCCTCCTCGCCATCTAGTTTAGAGCTCTTGTTTTTCCCTTGTCCCTGGGTTTGTTGGCTCTACCTTCCCTTCCCCCCACCTCCTGGTCTCCCCTGTCTTGAACTCTTGTGTGATCCCCCACATGACCTTGCTTGCTTTCTGAGAGAGTGTGTACTGTCTGAGACTGTAATTCTCTAGACTTCCCTTACTCTCATAAAAGTTACCTGGATTTACAAAAGTTAAATTCATTTCTCCCACATGAATTCTTTCAGTGTTAAGACACAAGAAAACTGAGATAAATGATCCCAGAAACCCAACAAGAGGACACTCAATTCAGTCATGAGGCCAGGTGGGTTACAACAGCCGAGTTGATTTCTTGCCTAATCCAGACAGATTGAGGCAGAACAGTGCATCAGCCTGGCTGAAGCGATTGCAGGCATCAGTCCCAATCACAGAGACTAGTGCCCGTATGTATTCTACAGAAATGAGGAGTGGACTGGGCCCCTCTGGGGTGAAAAATACAGACTGAGGTCTTCTTGATCCATCAGTGCCATGAGAGCTCCAGGTAGTCATTTTCGGTCGCCATCATTCATGGTTCACGCATTCCTTCATGGTCCTCGCTGTCCTTGGTTTCCTGGTTCTGACAAAGGCATATTCATCCCTGTTTGTGCAGAACATTTTACGAGGTCAGCCTTGAGGCCAAACTTCACTGAGTGGGCTCAGAGGTAAACATGGAGGAACCCTGGTTCTTAGCAGACTCTATTACACCTTACATTCCAGGGTATTTTCTTTAGAGATAGGATGAGGGGCAAGCTTCAATCTGGCAAAGGGTGACGTGCTTATCCTGGAATTTAAAGGATTAAAGGCTGCCCTGGGATGGAGCATGGCTGTGAGTCTGCAAAGGGACATGTTGCCTCAAAGTTGGTTAAAATATGGACTGTGTCTGGGACTGTCTGTGTGCCCTTTTTAATCAGAAGTGGTGCCCAGGTGATAAGTAAGAGCAAAATGATATGGGTATCAGGAATGGGATCAGGCATGGCTAGAGATGTTGCCTGTGAGATCTAGCCACACATCCAGACAGGTCCTAAGAGATGCTTGTGTAATTATAGGAAAGAAATTAAGAGACAGACAAAAGTTTGGGCATGCTCACCTATGCCATGGCTTCAGAAACCAGGTCCAAGCAGAAAGAGAGTATTGTGTTCTGAACATCAACTGAAATACTCTCAGGGCATGCAAGCCCCTTTCATTACAGGTACCCACATGCCTGTAACAAAATGGGCTGTACCCTAACCCTAAAGGCCCCTGAGTTCATTGGAGGCGTAAGCTAACACCAGTGGTGGGGCATGTAAGGGGGAGTGACTGTCCCCTGAACAGGGAGAGCAATTTCACATGTTGGCTCCTGTAGTTAAAGCTGCTGGCCAGATAGGGATCAGCTCCGTGCTTATAAGAGGTAATTTTAAGGTGGCACTATTATAGCAGAATATTGTCGGAATTAATCTTGGTTAGAAGAATGCAAGGTTCTCTGCATACAATTGATATATGTATTGATCGTGATGGGAGTTGTATGAGCCCCCAATAAAACAATTTGTTTTAAAAAAGGAAAGAGAAAGAGGTGCTTATACTAAGGACTCAAGTAGAAAATATTTGAAAATGAAGATGGCAACGTGTATAAATATGCTTGATACAAATGATGTATTGAATGTTATAAGAGCTGTAAGAGCCCCCAATAAATTATTGGGAGGGGGGGGAATGGAAGGTGGGGAGAGTAGAAAAAAAAGAATGTGATTGGGATTCTTCTCTAACCCACACATGTGAAGGCCTCCCTCCATCAATAAAGAATTTATCTGCATACACTCTCTTCCCACTGATCTGTTTCCCACTGTTGCCAGATTGTTTGGGTCCAACTTGAAACAAATGTCCACCTTTGGGATGAGGTTGGCTATTGTTAATCCTGTGGGTGGGCCAGGAGTTGAGGTGTAGGGTACAAATTAGGAGAGCTGAGTTAGGAGTTGGTCTCTTAAAGGTAGGAGTACAGGGAGCATAATGTTCAGGACGCTATGTGGATAAAAAAGAGGTTGACTTTGCCATATGGGATAAGTGATAAGAGTAAGAAAGTGCAGAACTGTTCTTCTACCCCAGTAAATAGTTTAAAGGAGGCTTACAGAGTAAAGAGTGGTCGCTCCATGCTATGTGAACCTCTGACTCTTCCAGGCTGCTATGGACATTGCCCTTGGACAAGGTGACCCATCCCTGTATGGGGGGAGGGTGGGTGGGGCAGAGTCTAGTTACCTGGATAAGTATTAGACAACTTGCAGAGCGGACTTGTGTTTCTGCCCTAGGACTCCCAAAGCTTTCTCACCTTCCTTCAATCAGTATACAGCAGGAAAGGTTCAGAGAAATGTGATAGAGTGAGGATTAGGGCCCCCAGATGGACTTCTGAGGGGTTTGGAAAGGGGCTTGGATGGGATGTGTGGGAGATAGGGACTCATGAATTGGGCCTTGACTGCCTAGTTTAGAGGCTTAACGAAGAGAGCAAAATTGGGTACCCATAAGCAAAGGAATCCACCAGGGCCAAGAAAGGAGAGGAGAGCTTGTTTGTTATTAGGGACTGGGAGACTTGCTAAGAGTTGGTCGCTCAGAAGTGATGCTGCACTCTTTCTGGGTCAAGGATATTCCTTGGGAGTCAGAGTGGAGGAGAATGATAAAGGCAGTATCTTTGAGGTCAAGAAGTGAGAAAAAGATTGTCGTGGAGAGTATAAGAGAAAGGAAAGTAAAAGGATTATGGATGACAACATGCAGCGGCTATAAGACTTAGTTGATAAGTTTTTTTGACATACTGGGACATGGTGGTCAACAGCATGGTGGGTGTCAGTCCCCAACAATGGACATTGCAGCAGAGACAGGGAAGTGAAATCAGTGAACCACCAACAATGAGGACTGAAAATGGCTACCTGGAGCTCTCAGGATGCTGATGAATCAAGAAGTCCTCAGCCTGAATTTTCTACCCCAGAAGACCAGGCCGCATTTCTGAACAGGACATAAGCTCCCTAGTCCCTGAGCTCAGAACTGATGTCTATTACAGCCTCAGGCTGGACTGATTGGACTATTCTGTCTCAGCTCATCTGCACCCATGCGAGAAATAAGCTTTGTTCTTTGCACCCCACGGGATCTCATGACTGCTTTGAGTCTTCTCTCAACCTTACAAGTGAGTGTCTTGCTGGAATCTCCTCTAAGATAATTGGTAGTTAACAAGGTAAGTTGTTAATTATTGATTGACAAGTAAATTGATTCAATAGTCTTGGCATTAGCCAAGGATGGAATCCCAGCAGCCTTACCTTTGGGGACATGGAATAATCACCCAACCCAACAACAAAGATGTGAATCCCAGACTGTCATGTTCATTAGTACCAGAAGCCTCTCTGATGAGACCCTACCTCTGACTAAAAGGGCTAGTTTCCTGAGAATCCCTCCCTACCTCATGAAGTAACATAATGTCCCTTCCCATCAGAACCTTTAAAATCCCTCTCAACACTTTGACTTGTAAAGATGGGGGCTCAGTATTACATAGGCCTTCCCCACTCCTGCTTGCTAGCGAATGAACTTTTTTTGTTCATGCACAAAGGCCTCATCTCCTGATTATTTTCCATTGGGAAAAGGCAAAATTCCTGTATAGTAGTGTTGGCTGGGGACGAATGTAACAGTGTCAGACAAAGAGAGCCTTTCCCTAGAGGCAGAATGGAGCCCTATATCCAGACTTCTAGCCTCCTCCCCACAAGAAAATAATTCTCTATTTGTTGAAGTCACTCACTTGTCGTATTTCTGTAATAGCAACACCAGATATCTAATATGCATTTAGATATAAATAAGGGTTACCCACTTGTGGGGGAAAGGCCAGCCTCCCACAACTAATTGCGGGCTTGAAGGTACATACGTTATAGTAGAGATATGTAAATATTATGATAGATAAATGGGAGAGAGAGTCAAATAAAGAAGCCAGACACATTTCATGGTAGCATACTCACCTCCTGGATGGCCATGATCTCCAGTCAGGTCCACACACAGGGTGGTCAGAGAAGGCGGGAGAGGAGGAGGAGCAGAGGGAGAGGGAGGAGGGAAGAGAGGGAGGCAAGGGAGAGAGAGCTATTTATTTCTAACCAAGGCTTATATATCCTTGGGAGACGTGCAAGCCCACTAGTTAAAGGTGAAAACATACTTCACAGAAAGAGGTTGCCCCATAGATAATACAGTAAAAAGAGGGAGGCAATCTAGGGATATATACACACAATATGAAGTGGAGGGATTGGAGACACACTTGGGACAAGATGGGCGGATTCCAGATTTGGGATGGCAGTATAACTTTGGATGTCACTGAGTAGGTTTGAGCTGTTGTCTGGTTTTCCATGGAAACCATCATCAGTAGGGTGTGAACCCACCTACAGTGGACCAGACTGATAGCTGAAAGCCTTCAGGGAGAATATCTCTAAGCATCTGACCTCCCCCGATGTGTTGGCAAATAGTCTCTAACACTCGCCATATCTTTGGGGGAGACAAAGTCCAGGAAGTCTCTTTATATCCCACACTCTCATACTTCCTCTGAAGGAACGTTAAAACATGGCCAACCCAAAGCTACAGCCCTCAATCGTATCTCAACGTGAGATTTAAAAGGACAGTGAGATTTAATGCTGGCAACTATTGGTCTGTCCCTTTCAAGAGCAAAGAGGAAAGAAAATCAAGGACACATGGAAGAATTTGGTCCAACAAAGTAATGGACTACAGTCTCCACAATCCGAGATCAAAAGAACTAGATGGTGCCTGGTCCTGGCTGGACTAGGAGACAAAATCATGAGAGACCAGGATCCCTTACCTGACAGTCAGACAGTGACTTGTGGAACCCTGAGACCATGGGCTTTAGCCACCCTTCAAGCCAGGGACCATACCAAGCCAGGGGCTCAACTTTCACGAGATGGACCTTAAAAACTCCCTGCCATCGAGTGAGTCTGACTCCCTGTGGCTCCTAGACAGGGTCCAACTGACCCTGTGGGTTTCTGAGACTGTAACTCTTCACAGGACTAGAGATTCATCTTTCTCTGGTGGAGGGCTGGTGGTTTTGAATCACTGACCTTGCAATTAGTAGATGAATGCACTGCTTGGAATAACCACCCACACAAGATCAAAAGGGTCAATATGCCCAGGGATAAAGCTCAAAAGCCAGAAAGGGACTAGAATAAAGGTGGGGGAAGACAAATGGAAATGGTAATCAGAGGACAAAGTCCTCTTACTTGGTGGAGAGGACAATCTGTGTCACACACACAAATGCCATGACTTGTGGAATGGAAAAACAGTGTGCTCTGTGACTTTTTTTTAACTTTTGTTTTAAAAAAACAAATGTGGAGGTAACTAACCGGGAAGAACCAGAAACCAGAATCCTTTCCCTGAGTCTGCTACTGGGGCATCATATGACTTGGGAACCTTCCTTTAAGTTTTTGCTGTTCCCATGTGGGAAGTCGGAGAGACAGTAACTTCACCTTTCTTCATCGCCGACAGATGAAGGAGACACTTTATTACATAATCGAAAAAGTTGATCTTTTTTTAAATGAGAGTCTATAATAGGGCACAGTTGGCCCTAAAGTGCCAAGAGTGAACTCAACAGCTTGGCCCAATCTCTACCCACCTTTTCCCAAACTCAGGGAAAGAGTTCAGGGTGCTGTTGTAGCTAGGGTTGATTAAAGCTCCCTTCACACATAAACACATGGCATGAACTAGTCTGGTCATCTGACATTAATACTGTCTTCAAGGAAAACTGGATTGCTCCAGTCTTTGGCTGGTCCCTACCTTCTCCACACATGCCACCAGTTTGGGAGTGGGGAGCTCTCTCAAGATTCTCTCTTGCCTATGACTACTTTGATCATAATTTTTAAACCAGAATAGGGGTTTGCTGCAGTGTAGTCAATTACTATGGGCTTTCGAGTCATATACCCCTTATGTGATGTCTTTTAAATTCTACCTTCTATGCCTATAGTTATGATCCCATTTTAGAGGGAGCTCTCTGCTGTGCTAAAAGACAGGCTATCTACCTTAAAAAGGGTGTGTGGCTTGATATAATTGATGAATGGAATGTTATGAGAGCTGTAAGAGCCCCCAGTGAAATAATTTTTACAGGGGTGTGTGAACCAAGCCACCCCCTTTATTTCCTTGGGGGTATGGAAACAAACCACACCTCCTCCAGAGCCATCATTTCTCTGTGTATCAAAGCCATTTGAGAGAAATTCTATTTGAAGAAGAACCCCCAGTGGAGCACATTGGCCATCTATGTCTGAAGGAGCACAGAGTAGCACAGGGACCACAGGCGACAGCACAGGGACCAAGAAAGCACAGCAAAGTAGCCAGGCTGAAGTCAGAGCTGCAGCCTGAAGACTATGAGACACGACAGACTGTGAAGGCAGAGCAGCAGAGGCATGGCTCACAGAGGCAGAAGCCAAGGGATCATGTGACTGACAAGCTGAGGTCTGCAGAGAGATCTGCCTATTGACAGGGGAGAAGCATGGGTGTGATAACCTGCTACTTCCCCTAATAAACTCCCTACATTGTGCGTATTATCTGCAAGTTCTCTGTGGCCATTGCAACGGATTATTGAAGTCAGCATAGGAGAGTGTCGGGGTAGGAGCAGTACCTAAATAAATGAAAGGCAGTTATTGGTGGTGTTTGGTCCCCACTCATGGTGACCCCATGTACAACAGAACAAAACAGCCCAGGCCTGTACCCTCTTCACCTTCGTTCATGCTGGACAGCCATGGTTGCAGTCACTGTTCATTCCAGTACTTCATCCTGCGGCACGATATCAAATCACTTTCAGTTGTGAGCATAGGGTTTGCATTGGTTAAATTTCAGAAGGGGGTGGCCAAGCATTTCTTTCTAGTCTGTGTTAGTCTGGAACTTCTGCTGAAGTCTGTGCACCCTGGATGACCCTGCTGGGGTTGAAAATGCCAGGGGCATAGCTTCCAGTAGCATAGCAATACACAAGCACTCCCCGCCCTCCCCTCCCCACACAATTGGGGTTGGGGGCGGGTGGGCAGTAAGTAGAGTTTTTGAAGTTAGATCAGCTAAAGAATACACAGTGGCAATCTCTCTATCCCCTCTCAGGAGCTGCATGTCAGTTTTCCCTTTCCAAGTGGTCTTTGACCTGCTTCCGTTGGTTGTTCCTTGTGTCTTTTCTTCACATCCCTCCATGCTGTCTGGGTGCTTAGTGCATGCTTGTTGAGGAAAGGTAAAGGAAGAAGAAAGGGATGAAATCTTCCTCCTTGAGGGAGTGTTTGACCCCTTTTATCCTATTTTCATCTATGTTGTAATTGACTGCGCATCTGCATTAACCCCAACCAGGACTGGTGAAGGCTACAGCTCCTAGAGTCTAGGACTTGATCACAAGATTGATCATTGCTGTTTGCAAACTTATTCTGCATGATAAGCCAAGTACCAGAGAAGAAATAACCTGCATCTACATGTTTTCTAGAAACTTCCATGTTAGTATACACCCACTCTTCTCTTCACAACATGACTAGGTCCCAAATGCCCAGTGAAGATCAATATTATGTTAAAAGAGAGTGTGACACTATCATATTATAAAATGAAGGGTGTTTATATCATTATATAATCACCAGTTATGACTGTGTGACTGACTGCCCCATTGCAGAGCTGCATCAAAGTGGTACCCTTCCACCATATTGATTCAGTCTAATTACTGAGCAAAAAAGCTGAAAACCTGGACTACATGAAGATCTCTATAAGAAGAAATTGTATCGAGCAGATCCATATGAAGATCTCCCTTTGGTCCAGTTTCTCAGATTGTTTGCTAAGCATTCAGATTTGAATATGGCAGGAATCTTTGGAGGAAGATTTACTAACAACCTGTGATATGCAGGTGACACCATCTCGCTTGGTAAAACAGAAGAAGGTTGAAGCACTTCCTGATGAAGATCAAAGACTACAACCTTCAAGATGGATGACACTTGTCCATAAAGAAAGGAAAATACTCACAAGTGAACCAATAACCAGCATCATGAAAAGACCGAACTCACCAAGGATTTCTTTTTACCTGGATTCACAGTCAAAATCCATGGAAGCAGTAATCAAGAAATCAAATGATACTTTGCACTGGTCAAATCTGCTACATAAAATGATGTAGAAAGAACAAGGATGTCATCAGGAGATTTCAGGGCCAAAGCCATGATATTTTCAATCATCTCATGAAAGCTGGGTGTGTTAGTCCAGGTAGACTAGAGAAACAAATTCATAGACACTCATGCATATAAGAAGGAGCTTTATATACAAGAGCAATTGAATATTGAGAACACATCCCAGGCCAGATCAAGTCCATAAGTCCAATATTAGTCCACATGTTTGACACCAGTCTATAAAGTCCTCTTTAGACTCATGAAACATATGCAATGATGCTGCATGCAGGAAGATCAAGGCCAGTAGATGGGAAGTCTTGTGGGTCCAGATGCACTATAAACATCTCAGTAATGGCAGGAGTCTTCATGTGGCTTCTCCACCTCCCAGGACATGGGGTTTCTCAGCATAGTACGATGTGTCTTGTCAATAAAGCGTCTTTAAGAGAGTGAGTGTTGTCAGTAGAGAGTCTCCCAGGGAGTGAGCTGAGAGACAGTCTGTCTCTTGCCTCCAAGGAGGAGATCCAGGAATTCCCAGAATTCTCAGAAGAAGGCCATGTTGACACAAAGACCTCATTGGCTATGATCCAATTGACAGGCTAGACTCCTTCCCTTCACTCTTAATCCTCTCAAGTCCCAAATTGACCCCAGATTACGTAACTACCACACTGGGCAACGAATAAGACCAAAAAGTTGATTCCTTTGAATTGTAATACTGGCAGAGAATACTGAATAAACGAGAAGAACAGGGGAAAATCTGTCTTAGGAGCAGTATACCCAGAATGAACCTTAGGAGAAAGAATGGTGAGACATCATCTCACATACTTTGAGTAGGTTATCAAAAGAGACCAATCCCCAAAGAAGGGGATTGTCATACTTGCTAAAGCACAGGGATAGCAAAAATGAGGCAGACCTTCAATGGGTTAGATTGCCACAATGGCAGTAACAATTGACATGACACAGCAGCAACTGTGAGGATGGCATGGGACCAAGCAATGTTTTGTTCTTTTGCGCATAGGGTCACTGTGAGTTAGAATTGACTTATTGGCACCAATAAAAGCAGCTCCATAACTTCCAAACCACTGAAAATCATGGCCTAGTCAAACTGATACCTGACCTTAGCCATCAGAGCCAACATTACTCTCACCTCCTATCTCAGTGTTCATTACTGCAGATGCACCGTCATCCGTTCACAAAATAGTTGGATAATAGATTGCTTACTACAGTTATAGATGTGAGATGTCGGGTTACAAGGTAAGTAAGGAGTAAAACTATTCAGTTATTAAATGAAAATCACTACATCAAAGAACTCAGAAACCATTAGAAGCAAATAAATACAGGCTGTAGTCCCTGGATTACAAATGTTATCTGTTCCTAAGTGTGTCTTCATACTTAAAGTAAGAAGTGTGTAGGTCAGTCAAAATAGATGTTACAATTCTTAGCTAACTTTAGTGCATGCCCTTTTAATGATTTAAAAACTGTATTGCAGCAAGTGAAGGTGATTTGAGGAAAATATTGTTTCTAGTAGTGTTTGGCTCAGTACAGTCAGTGACTGCAACAATAGGCGCAAAAAAGAGAAGCATTGTGAGGATGATGCAAGACTGGGTAGTGTTTTGTTCTTTTGTACATTGGGTCACTATGAGTCGGAATGGACTCCATAGCACCTGCCAACAGCAACAGCAATAGCAAAGGTTTGTTCGGTTGTTTCAAAAGAAGGCAAACTTAATTCATATTAGAGAATACATACAAGTTGTCCATAAGTCAGACGTTGATAACCTAGGGACAGCTTGCAATGGATATAGGATGTAACAACTGGACATTGTCCTGGAGGGATGAAGAAGGTACTCACATATAATGCATCATTAATTTCTCTGTTGATGCAACTTAACTAAATCATCCGCAATCCCAGAAAAGAGCTGATGCTCATCTGCTCCCACAAAACTTCCTGAGACCTGGCCAAGGTTCTAGTATACTTCTTCCAAAGCTCCAAGGTGAATATCATAATGACTTTGGCAGTTGTTTATTGCCTCCAATTCATTGATGAGGGAAATCCTGAGTTTTGTGGCACAGTGGTTATGCCTTGGACTCAAGGTCAGTAGTTCAAAACCCAACAGCAGCTCTGTGGGAGAAAGATGAGGCTTTCTATTATTGTAAAGATGCGCACTCCTGGACACTCACAGGAGTAGTTCTACCCTGTCATATAGGGTCTCTTTGAGTCTGCATTGACTCGATAGCTGCGTTAGTCTGATAGACTACAGAAACAAATTCAGAGACACGCATATGGATATAAGGGAAAGGTTTATATACAAGAGGAATGGAACATTGAGAAAGCATCCCAACCCAGTCCCGTTTAAAGTCATAAGTCTGATATTAGCCCATATGTTCTATACCAGTCTATAAAGTCTCCTTCCAACTCATGAAGCATGTTCAGTAGAGATGTTCGAGTGCTGGCAGGGGTCTCCCCAGGGCTCCACGTTTCCAGGGTTCAGGGTCCATCAGCAGTATCCATTGGCGGTGGGAGCATCTTAGCACTGGCAGGGGTCTCTCTATGGATTCTCCTGCCCCAGAGGTCTGGCTCCATCAGGGCAGGCCCATGTGGCCTCATCTCTGACTCCTGAATTCTCCAGGAATCAGGATTGATCAGCATGCTGTCATCTCGTCTTGCAGGTGACCAACTCCAAGAGACTGAGAGTCAAGTTTCTCTTCTCCAATTGGGAAATACCATGAGATTTCCCAGAACTCTCAGGAGAAAGCCATGCCCACACAGAGGCCTCATTGGCTATCTCCAGATTAACAGGCTAGACTCCATCCCTGCATCTCAATTATGAAGTTGACATAGGTACATGACCACCACAATAGCTTTGAGTGGCGAGCGGCAATAAGAAAGCTGGGATTTGGTGAGGAGGACCCTGCCCAAGTGAACCAGTCATAAGGAAGGATTGGAAATCTTGGGAAGATACCAAGAAATAGAAGGCTATTGTGCTAGGCTGGATTGTCTAGAAAAGCAAAGCCAGGGATATTAATATCCATCTGGGAAAGATTTATATATCAAGAAAACATCCCAGCCCTGTCCATCTTAAGTCCATGGTCTGACGCTAGTTCTTAAGTCCCTTTTTAGATTCTCCTAAGTGCAGGCTGAGGATGCAGAAAGGTGAAGCAGGAAGATCTCAGGCTGGTAGGTTCAGAGTTATATGGATCCAGAGCCTTGTGGATGGAAGGTCAGTGGAAACATGACAGGTTGTTGACACCCCACAAAAAAACTGTCAAGTTGATTCCAACTCATAGCAATTCTATACAGGCTTTCCAAGGCTGTGCACCTCTGTGGGAGTGGATAACTTCACCTTCCTCCTCAGGCCAGCTAATGGATTAATAGTTCAATGCCTAACCTTGAGCACTGGATCCTAAAATTTGCCTAAATCAATGAAAGAAATTCCAGAATTAATACCAAAGTGTCTAACCACCTCCCCCATTCACCCACCCAAAATGATCAAGTAGAAAATCTGCATAGTGTTCTGTGGAGCAAGTCACATAGACTTCAGAACATAAAAATAGCTGCAGGAGGGACTTTAGGTCCTGCTCCAAAAGTGCCAGGTGGGCATTCAGATAGCAGAGATTCCTACCCAGCTAGACCATGTGGCTAAAGAAGACTCTTTGAGTCCCTCATCTCCCATACAAAGTGGGGCATGCACAGAAGAGCCATCATCTCTGCCCAGGCAGCCTTTTCAAGTCCAAGGAGACACTGGTCCCCAAATGGATCCATATTTGTTCTCTGATGCCTTCGGCTTCTTTCTATACATGTACCTTCCAAGTGCTGATACTCTGGAACATGTTCAGGCTGAGATTGAACAGATGCAATATTCATGGAGGAACCACTAGTAGACCCTGGTGTCTCCTTCCAAATGGCCCTAGGACTATGGTGAGATCAAGTTTGAAGAAGCTCCTTTGTGATCAAGCTTCAGCCTCGAGAGGGATGGAATTCCCTGTTAGGGATTTTGCAAAAATCTTTTTCTTGGCTGTGGTTCAACCTCAATGGCAGCTTGGAAAGGCAGAGCGCTGCACAGGTACATGGGTCTCCTGGTGTCTTACCCCATCCCCATCATCTCTTCTCTTATAAGAACATGAGTCAGTCACACAGGATTAGGAACTGCTCAGGCATGTTAACTAAATGGATGATATCTTCAAATGCCCTTTTCCCAAAGAAGGCCACAATTTCAGGTACCAGGAGTTAGTGTTTCAATATCTTTTGGGGGGAGGGTGGTAGACCCAAATGAATCCAGGACACCCTCCAACTCTGATGACTTAGGAAAATGTCCCCTACTCTGTTCAGGGCAGCCTTTGACCCTGCACTGTTGTTACCTGCCACTGAGCCATTTCTGACACACAGGGACTCTGGCAACAGGAGCAAGCAGCCCAGGGGACTTTTCTTGACAGTAATCTTATGGGTGCAGATAACTTGGTCTTCCTTGTTATTGCCCAGCACATCCCAACATCAGGTAAAACTGGGGCACCTGCTCTCTGGCAGATCAAAGAATGAAGAAGGCACTTCCATGACCGTTTGACAACAAGACCCAGTGAAAGGCTCAGCTGCCACAGGAAACAAAGGCTCTTGTTTCTCTCTATGGAAGTCTGGGAGAACAAGTTCACAGCAAAATTATTTCATTTACTGGCAACAGAACCAATTAACGACTGGTGTAAATGTTTGTGTCTGATCATATCTAATGTGTCATCATCTCTGATGATAATATCTTGATTCATCATGATTGCTCTCCTCTCAAGGAGGCGTAGGTAACATGTTGAACATTATTCTTACTTTGGGAATTTTTTGAAAAAGAAGAACTATCATTTCCTGATATGTTCTTACATGTATAATCTCATTTAATCCTCTCAATAACCCTATGAAGTGAATATGATCGCTATGTTTTAAAAGTTAACTTAAAGTCATTGACATTGAGTCTATTATACTCTTGGCAACTCCATAAGACATTGTAGAACTGCCCCTGTGGGTTTCCAAGAGTATAAGTCTTTATGGAAGTAGAAGCCTCATCTTTCTCCCTCAGAGAAGCTGGTAGTTTCAAACTGTTATCAGTCAAATGCATAACGTACAGGCTCCTAAATTTGAAAAAAAAATAGAAAGAAAGAAAGAAAAATATGTAGGCCTGGCTAAATTAGACTGTGGGTTTCTACGATTGTATTTCTTTAGGGTTCTACAAAGCTTAGTCTTTCTGCTGCAGCTGCTGGTGGTTTCGAGCTGCTGATCTTGCGATCCAACTCAAGCACTACACTGCCAGGAAACCTAGAGAAAAGGGAAGGAGGAGGAACTGTGGGGCGCACAGGGCACTGCTTGAGGGCAACAAGAATATTGCATCTAATATAATAATGGTGGATTCATGACAGTAGGCACTTGTCAAAGCCCTTAGGCTCCCAGTGAAGCCTCCCAGAAACTATAAACTAGGAACTTTAGTTAATAGGTGTCCAGGTTGGTTCATAAATTTTAACATGTGTACTATACTAATGCAAGATGCTAGTAATGAGAGAAACTAGGTTCAGGGAAGGCAAGAAGCAGTATCCAAGAATTCTCTGTACTCTACCCAACTGCTCTAAAAGTCAAGTCTATTTTGAAAGTGAAGAAACTCTTTATTTGAAGATGCAGATTTGGAATGGATCCCCAACTTCTTCCTGATCCTTCATGAAAGCCTGGTGGCATGGTGGTCAAGTCTTTAGCTGCTCACTTAAAAGTTAGTGATTCTAACCCACCAGGGGTTCAGTAGGAGAAAGATGTGGCAGTCTTCTTGCATATTGTCTCTGGTCCGGAAGCCTTCTGGGTACTGCTGCTGCTGCCATTGTAGAGTAGACTCCCAGGGAGAAGCAGACAACTTAGAAAGTGAAACCTAGGGAGCAAGTCCTCAACCTCAGAGACCAATAACTATAGATAGTCTGATTGTTTCATCTTAACTTAAAATTGCAGGTCAGAAACAAAATGTGAATATCTAAACACATTACTAAGTAAAATGTAAGACAGCTATAATAAATAATCATCTGGAATTATTTGGGCCCTGCTTCTAACAATTAACACAATATAATCAATAATTTTGAACCTGTAAAATTATAATAAAAGTAATGGGGTGGGGGAAAGTAAGGTAAGAAAGAGTGGTTGTTTTCAATTTTACAGTTGGCACAACTGAGGCACACAGTAAGAAATGACTTGACCAAGAGACATAGCTTTGCAATAAAACTCAGGATTCTTTACCGTCTTAGTCTTAGACCAATATGTTCTGTGTCTGTTATGAGCTCCCACGTGTGTGATAGATGGTACATGGATAAAAGGGGCTGACTTTTTCCACTGAGTTCTTCCTGGGTACTGGCTAAATGTACAGTGGATCCTGTGAAAAACAGAACTTGGCAGGATTGCCTTGATTTTCTGGATCTCATGGGGGTGGGGAGGGGAAATATGGGAAGCTAGAATTAAAAAAAAAAAGAACTAGAGGAAAGGAGGAAAGAGGAGCTTAAACCAAGGATTCAAATAGAAAATATTTGGAAATTAATATGGAAACATGTGTACAAATATACAAATGATGTATGTTGAATGTTATAAGAGCTATAAGAACCCCCAATAAAATGTGTACTTAATAAAAAAAAAGAACAGTAAAAAAAATTCAACCTCTCTGATAGGGTGTCCTTTGGAGGGCATGATGGCATAATGCTTGCATGTTGGGCTGCTGACCACAAGATCTGGCGTGAGAAACCAGCGTTCATTCTGGGGTTGAATGATGGGGCTTTCGTTTAGGGTCCTATGCATTGGAATCAAGTTGATGATGGGGCTTTTTTTTTTTTTTTTTTGTCTTGTTTCTTAGGAGTCATGACTTTACCGTTGATCTATCTTTAGCCCACAATGCTTGTTTTGTTTACTCTGGAAAGTTTTTACTTTTTTTTCTTTTTTTTTCCTCACATCACTGCCCTGGTGGGAGTAGGAAGCCCAGCCTTGCTCCTGGAGAGCTGCTGCTGGATTTGAACCATCAACCCTGTGGGCCACAGCTCCGCACACAACCACTGCACCACCAGGGCTCAGCAAAGTTTTTCCTTTTCATAGTTTTCAGTCTCTGCAGGTTTAACCACGTCAAGGGCCTGCTGGGAACCAGCTTTCATGAGAATAGTGCATGACAGAGCAGCATTTCATTCTGGTAGTCGCCAGGAGTTAGAACTGATTCAACGGCAGCTAACCATAGCATATTAGGAAGACCAATGAAAGCATCAAGTGCTGGTAATATCTGATGTACAGAAAGACCTGGCACTGTACTTTGAAATGCTCAGCCACAAAACACTAGACTTGCAATGAGTCATCATTACTCCCTAGGAACTAGTTTGGGTGCTTTGGACAATGATGAAACCAAAATTGAACCTCCTTTTTTTGAGCCTTTAAGTTCCAGTACGATGCATATTCTCAAATCTCAATTTATGGGCGAGGTCTTAGGTGCTGATTCTAGGTTTTAGAACCCAATGGGTACTTCAGAGCACTTGCCTGCCCTTTTCCTAGGGAGATTACTGGAAGGTTCCCTGTGACAGGCTCAGGCCCTCCCAGGACCAAGCTGTCCTGACGAGGCAGGACTTTTTGTCCACAGTATCAGTTGGGCGTCCACTGCCCAAGCCTTATTATGCCTCAGCCTCCTTTCTCTCCACCCTAGTATTCAGGATAAAGAGTTAAGTTGTATTTCTCATTCATTTTCTGTCTTGTGTCCTAGAATTTCAACTCATTTTTTCCTACTGTGTATTGTGGGCTAAATAGGCTTTTGTGGGCTCGTAGGGGAACATTGTTCCTGATAAAAACTGCATTCTGTGTTGGAAACAAACAACATACACAAAGAAACTCTGGGGACACGACCTCTTTGTAGTGCCGGGACTGCCTGTACAGCCTGGCATATCAGAGTGAAAGGCTATAAGAGTTCTCTGCAAATTGGGGGAATCTGTATTTTGAAAGGTCTTCATCTGGGGAGGAAAACAACTAATCTGGACCACCACATTTAGAAAACAGGCAGGGCTGAGCCCTGGTGGCGTAAGTAGTTGAGTATGGGACTGCAGCCCGCCCGCGGGCTTGGTGGTTCAAATCCAGCGGCAGTCTCAGGAGTGGCACTGGGTAGCGCCCACGACCACCAGAGGGCAGTGATGTCAAAAAAAAAAAAAAGAAAGAAAAACAGGCAGTCTTTTTTTCATCCTCTCCTCAGTTTGGAAAGTCTCTAAATGTCACAAATTATTAAACATTGGACTACTAACCCACCCAGCAGCACCTCAAAAGTCAGGTCTGACAAGAACAGTTTGTTCTAATAATGTGGCAATGTATGATACTCACCTTCCAAACACGATCACTGAAGACAAAATGGGTGCATAAGCAAGTGTGATAAAGAAAGCTGATGGTACCCAGCTATTACAAAATATAGTGTCTGGAGACTTAAAGGCTTAAAGTTAAATAAGCAACCACCTAGCAGAAAAGCAATAAAACCCATATGGAAGAAGCTCACCAGCCTGTGTAATTATGAGATATCAATGGGAATAGGAAGCAGAAAATCAAAACCAAGCAATCAAATTGATGTGAAGGAGCAGTGACAAAGTGAAGACTCAAAACTGTCCACCTGTAAGATAATTGAACAGTCCCTCACAGAAGGGCCACACGGAAAAGATGATAAATCCAGGGTTCAATATAGCACTGATGAAGCACAGAACTTTTCTCTATTTGTTTAATATTTTCTCCCCTTACTATTATGGTCTTATTTTTACCTCATTAATCCTGTTAGACCTGTGTATGTTCATTTGTATAATAAAAATTGTTTGGCGCATGAAATCCAAGACAGATAGACTCTTCAGAAATACTAAAATTTAAAGTCAGGCCTGGTGCTTCCATAAATATTACAGCCAAGGTCAACTTTAGGAGCACAGCTACCTCTGTCACATGTAGAATCACCTTGAGTCAGAATGCATTCAATGGCAATGGAGTTTAATTTGGGGATAGGTGAAAAAGCAAATAGAAATGAAATGTTATGATTGCCTAGTTATCTGTAGAAAAATCCCAGACATCTGAAAAGAAAGTAGTTGGAGGTGAATAAACCATTAAATTATTTGACAATTTGATAAGGTATTGAGTTAATCAAGTCACTCAACAGCCATTTATACACCACTTGCAATGTGTTGAGTGTTGTTCTAAGTGTTCCTGTGACAACTGGGACAAGACAAAGAAAGGCTTTTAGGAGACTGGCACTAGTAGAGTGCAACAAATAAAAGAGGACATGTAAGGCAGAGACTTAGGTTGGGTCCTCTAGAGAAGTAGGAGCAGTGAAGCCTCTCTCTCTCTCTCTCTCTCTCTCTCTGTGTGTGTGTGTGTGTGTGTGGTGTGTGTGTGTGTGTGTGTGTGAGTGAGTGTGTGTACTTGGAAACTTATATCAAGAAAATGGTTCACATAGTTTGAAAAATAGGCATATTTCAAGTCCATTGGTCAGATATTAGGCTGGAGGCTTCTCCTAACTTGCGTAGCTGCCAATATACCCAAGATGAATAGGAAGATCTCAGGTTTGTGGCTACAGAGGAAAATGAATCTGTATTCAACTGGGTTGACTAGAGAAACAAATCCAGGAAGAGATATAGAGATATATGGGCTTTATATTAAGGAATAATTATATAACTATATATATAGTTATATATAATTAGAGAGTAATTATATATCAAGCAAACATCCCAGCCCAGTCCAGATCAAGTCCCTAAATCCAATAATACCCTGGATGTCCTATACAAATCCATAAATTCCTTTTCAGACTCACACAGTCAAATGTAATGATGTAGAGTGCAGGAAAAGCACAGGTCAGTGGATGAAAATTCTTATAGAGATGCAGTGGATGCATCGCCAGGACTCAGGCAGTCATCAGCATGGTTCATAAACAGGAAAGTGAAGTGGAGAGAGAGAGGCTCTCCCAGGCCTCAGTAAGTCTCCATGTGACTTATCAATAGGAAGGTAAAGGCAGAGAGAGGGGAAGGTTAGTCTTCAGAGAGCTATTTATCTCGGTAGCCCTCCAATCAAGCTGCAACTTGATTGGCAGGTTAAACTCCACCCACATGTTCCTACAGGAGACATGTTGGCACTAAAAAGTCAATTATCATAGAATCCCAAGGTCAGCAGGTAGGATGGAAGGATGCTGACAAATTCCAGGGTTGGTAGGCCTCTGACAGAACACAGGATCAAGTCCAAATAAATAGAGGTCATATGATGAGCCAGACATAGGATCCAGACATAGCAAAAAGTAAGAAAACTTTCCCATGACATCCACTTATATTGGAAGCAGGCCACATTCTTAAGGAAATTTCTTTTCAGTTGACTGGATCAGGGCTGTGATCTAAGGGAATTACTCATAGCAGATCTCATTATGGAATTAATTACATTGTGTTAGATCACATCATGAGGGATTATTAGGTCTAAATGACAGAATTTTAGTCCAGCCAAGTTGACAAAAACAAACTTTTTATCATAAGTAATGATATTATGATGAAAATAAGCAAGGGGACATGATCACCATGCCTGGAGTGTTACTTTTGCCTAGGCGGGCAAGGCCAGACTTCCTGCAGAGGTCATTTTAATCTTAAAACCAAATGACAACTACCAGAGATTTGGGGATAGAAATTGCAGGGAAAAGGAATAAGTAATGCAAAGCTTCTGAGCATAGGACTTGATTTTATGCCAGAAACAGAAGATGTTCGTGTGGATGGAGTATAGTTATGAAGCAAGAGGGCATGCAATAGAGGAGGACCACATTGTGTGGGACTGTGCAAATAAGATGTTTGTGGCCCACAGAGAAGATTGGGGAACTTGTTGTTAACACAAATAAGATATATGGAACTTGTAATGTTTAAGACTTTGTGTCAAATTGACAATGAGCCCCAGAATTGTGTGGTTGTTCTCCATTTTGTGATCTGATGTAATTATTGTCCATTTTGTGGTGTTATAAACTCTGGCCTATGTGGTAATGTGGTGTAGTGGTCCATATAGTCGACATTTCAAAGCCACTAGCAGCTCCTAGGGACAAAGAGTGGACTTTCTACTCTTATAAACAGTTATGGTCTCGGAAATCCACAGGGCGTTACTATGTGTCAGTATTAACTCAAAGGTACTGTTTAGTCCATTTGTTGCTTGTTTGTTTGTTTGTTTGTTTGTTTGTTTGTTTGTGGGGCTAGTTTGGTGTAACTATGACACATAATAAGATTGCATTATGTGAATGAGGATTCTGTGGTGTTTATGAGGCAGGATTAGGGTGGGATGGACTTGTTCAAGACACCTCCTTGCTTGAGTCACACCATTAATCTTACAAAAGAGAAATGAGTGGAGAGAAAAGATCTGCTTACCACCAAAAAATAAGAAGTGCCAGGTGTAAAGACAATCTTTTGGACC
The DNA here is from genome assembly GCA_004026705.1 of Nesogale talazaci. Taxonomy (NCBI): domain Eukaryota; kingdom Metazoa; phylum Chordata; class Mammalia; order Afrosoricida; family Tenrecidae; genus Nesogale; species Nesogale talazaci. The sequence continues at coordinate 7,280 of PVJH01002058.1, read as the reverse complement.
CATGATTTCTGCTCTTAAATTTTGCAGATTCAAGAGACAAATTAAAAGGGAAAAAAAAAGTTGGAATATGGAAGATCTCAAAAAGTAGCAGCAGAGAGATAATGGTAACCGCAACAGAAGAACAAGGAGTAAGCAGAAGATGGTGCTGTGGGCCCCCAACTCGCAGAGTGAGGTGAGAGCTTTCAGGCAGGAGGCTCATCAGAGGAGTTAGATGCTTCTGGAAACAAGGTGGAGTCTGGCTTATCCATCCACAGAATGAGGGCACAAGAGGTCAGAGAGAAGCTTACCTGTGGACATGGTTGAGAAGAGGCTGTCCTGAACAAAGAACTGTGTTCTGATTTGTTCCAAATCCTAAATTGTAACCTATCACTTCTCTAAAGAGTTCTATGTAATTTCTGTGTGGCCAGTACAGAGAATTAACAAGGCCGTCAAAGAAATAGAGTACTGTGGGAAGGATTGCTGGTATAAGAATTGGTTAAAAGGTTGGAGAAGAAGTATATCTTATTGTAGAAAAAGTAGGTCTGGTGCTCTTGACCTTGATTTTCGTTCCCCCTGCAACATCACTTTTGTAATATTAAATAGTCAATAATCAGTTCTATCCTGAAACACAATGGTCACCCTAATTAGGAATAACTCAAATATAGTCATCATAAGATGAAAATGTATCCAGAGGCTTGCCAAACTAAACCAGAGATTTCCAAAACTAAACCATACTCAGTGCCATAAGCAAGATACACACACGCACATGAAATATTAATTAAGGATGGCATTAACTGGAAAACTACATAAGTTTACATAATATAATGTCATTTTATTTCTGATTTCATATTATTAGAAAGTATCTGAAAGAATATATGCCATAAAGCTTATAGTGGTTACACTGGTTTTTATCTGTCAGTTTGTCCTGATGTAGTGGTTCCCATATTGTCGAGTGTGATGCTGGAAACTATGCCATCAGTGTTTCAAATACTAGAAAGTTGTGGTGGACAGGTGTTAATTGATCTTTTAGACTAAGGCATATTAGGAGGAAATGTCTGGCAATCTACTTCCAAAGACTAAATTTGTGGATCACAACATAACTCTGCCCAACTCACGGTTGTTGGAGTGGACAAGTTCTTCAGGAAGAGAGACCCTTTGTGTGATGGAGTAACACAGCAGATGCAATGATGGATTTGACTGGCAGCTTGGGACCCACGCTGTCTAATGCAAGCACCAAACACTTTAGATAATCACCCAAAAGTTGGATGATCTTCAGGAAGTTATCAGACTTCCAGATTCCCCCAGGGAATCTTGGGAAGCATGTCAGGGATTGCATTGAGGGGCTTACAGACCAAGTCAATCTCATGAGGGTGCCTGGAAAGAGTTAGGGGTATTCTTTTACTTCTTTTAAATTTATTTTTTGTATTTCTATAATGAATGTTTTATCCTCCCCAGAGTAATAAAGGAAATTACAAACACTAAGTTGTTTAACAAAAAATTAATGAAATTTTCCAAAACCACAGGTTGGTCCACTTCCAAAGCTTGAAAATTATCTGCCAGCTTCTGAACTTGTTTGGACTGGTTGCCCAATGGCAGAGACTTCTGCCATTCAGCTTGCACGTACCTCCTGGACACTGAGGTTTCTAGCACTGTGCTGTGCACTGTGAGGAGATCGCATCAACGGAAGACACATCTCTATCCTTCACCTACCCCACAAAAACCAGAAGTACAAACTGAGCAAGTTGGCCCCAGAAGTTGGTCATCTCAAAGTTGGTCAACCCCACAAAAGTGTATCTCCAGGTGCAAACTCAAAGTTATTCCCTGAGATACACACACAAACACAAACACTTTTTGTAGCTTAGCCCCTCCAGCATGTTTTTCTTGTTTTGTTTCAAGAAACTGGAAGGAGTCCTTTCTTCATGAAGGCCACTGGGATCCAAGAGAAGAGGTGTGGAAGTAGACACAGGTGTGAATGGTCTAGCTCAGGGACTAGACACTGGTCAGTGGCACTTATGAGGCCTGCAGCTGTGGCCCCAGCTCTGCCCTACACTCAGCCTGTGCACCAGGCTGGGCCAGTAGTATGGTGGCTCCCAACCAAGGGAATGTGTGTCCACAGGGCAGGGTCCCACCCCTTGGGGCTACAGGCTGAGGGCAGACTGGGGTCTCTCTTCCTGTCATCAGAGGGCTGGGAGACCAGGCTCCTGATTCAGGCACAGCAAGCTAGAAGAGGACATCACACACACACACACACACACACACACACACACATACACCACACACGAGTCTGCCCCATATGACAACTCCAGCATGTTTGGGATTGAATTCTGTTTCCAGAAAATGTGTGTTGTGAATCCTAACCTCTTTGCCTAAAGTCATAATCCCTTTTGGAAATGGGATCTGTCCATTTGTGTTAATGATGCAGGATCAAGTATAGACTATGGCTTGAGTCAATCTCTTTTAAGATATAAAGAGACTAAACCAGCAGAGCAGAGATGGAAGAAGAGAGAAACCAACACACAGGGAGATCGCCCAAAAGCAGAAACAGAGACCAGAAAGAAGGCCTTTCCCTAGAGTTGGCACCCAGAATGCATACATACTTCTGGTGTGCCAAACTGTGGGAAAAGAATTTTTTGTTTTTAAAGCCACTCACTTGTACTACTTTTGTGACAGCTATACTAGACAACAAGGAATTCTACAAAGTTCACCTCGCACAGCACCTTAAAAATTAATGTTGTGTTTCCTAAAGAACTTTTCCTTAATTGGTTATCTCCTGGAATTGTTCACCCACAGCTACCCTGTCCCCATTCAGTCTGCACATGCCTCTTTATAATTTGGATCATCTCTTTCTCCCAAGTTATGCGACCTCAGATGAGTTATTTCAATTCAGAGACTCAGGTGTCTACAACAATAAATGGAGATAAAAGTTTTCTTGGGTCCTTCTCAGAAAGGATTCAATAGTATCTTGTGGATCAAGCTTCTAGAACACCATAGACTGTTCTGTTCTCACTTATCTCTTGCTTTCCTTGGCTGAATCCCTGAAGGGTTTATAACTCTGCATAATTTTTGTGGCAAGGTTGAAGGTCCAGTGGCCCTTGATCTGAGCCTCATTGGGGCACGTACTATCTTTATGAGACAAGTCTTTAAGCCTTTATGACCTTTGGGAGTATTGTGAATGCAAATAAAATAATGGAGGCCAAATTACTTTATATTCAAAATCAAGTTCTCCAAATACTAGGAAATGGTATACCAGAAGTCTTGTGTATAAAAATAAGTCCCCACACAAATAAATTCTACTGTATAACCGAAGAGTTTCCAAAACATTTTCAGAGGGGCTGTTTCTAAAAAATAAGCAGTGTCAGTTACAAATAATCCATATCTTGGGAAGGGGAACGATTATTAGCCTGCTTTCCTCTTCCTTCTTATTGACACTATGTATGAACCTGTTGTTAACTATTCATTGTTGTTATTAACTGTTGATGAGTTCCATTATGATCCTATGCACAGTTAAAAGAAATACAGCCCAGTCTTCAGCCATCCACATGACTGGCTTGGGTTGCAGATCCAGATTTCATGATCCACAGGTTTTTGAGGAATAAATTTCAAGGTCTGCCTCGTTTATCTTAGACTGGACACTCCATTGAAACCTATTCAGTACCACAGAAACACATAAACCTGCACTGACAAATAGGTGATGACTGCACTTGAGATGTGTTGACCAGGACTGAAATAGGTGTCACAAATGGAATAGTAAAATTCTACCACTGATCCACCACCTACATCTGGTAACATGGACTTTACATACACATAGATTTCTGGTAACTCTCTAACTGGTGACATTTGAATCTTATGACAGAGACCAATGATGTTGACAGAGTGGAACTGTCCCTGGGGTTTCCAATGATTGGTCCAATGAAAATAGTGGTTTCAAAAAGATCTTTTGAATCAGTTCAACTGAACTCAGGGAAACCAGCTCAGAAGGTTATAATACAGCAGTGAGGGGGTGTAGGACCCTGGTGGTGTTAGAGCACCAGTAACCTAGCCAAGAGGAATTACTGAGAGGCAAATGAAGGGTGATCACAATAGAGTGCAGGAGGAAGGTAAAAGGAAACAGAGGAAAGATGTAGGCACCAAAACCAATGAGAAACAGAAACTTAGTTGTGCACATATGTAAATATATTAATTCATAAACATAGAGGTATTGGTCTATGTACACATATTTATATGGCAATATGGTGAGGAAGTGGATAGGACTTGGGCCTCTTTGTTCTATTAACCTGGCATTCTGTGATACTCACTCTTCTGACAGGTGATCCCTGAAGACAAAAATGGGTACATAAACAAATGTGGTGAAGAAAATTGTTGGTGCCCAGCTATGACAAGATTTGGTGTCTGAGGTCTTAAAGACTTGAAGTTTAACAAGCGGTCATCTTAGCAGAGAAGTAATAAGTCCATAAGGAAGAAGCACACCAGCCTGTGTGATCAAGAGGTGTCGACAGGACCAGGAAACAGGCATCAGAAGACCCAAAACAAATGATCATATTGTTGAGAAGGAGAGAGGTTGGAGTAGAGACCCAAAACCCATCTGTAGCAATTGGACATTCTCTCACAGAAGGGTCACAAGGAAAGGATGAGTCAGCAAGCATACATGATAGCATCAACAAACACACAATATTCCTCTGGTTCCTTGAGGATTCCTTATCCCCAATATCATGACCCTCGTTCTACCTTACAAATCTGGCTAGACTGGAACATGTACACTGGTACAAATAATTCTCAACACATGCTACTCAGGACAGATAAACCCCTCAGGAACAGTAATGGGGAACCAATCACAATGATCAATGTATTAGCAACCCCACAAACATACCCAAAGGGGAAGAACAAAAGAAATGTGGGTGACAGGAGAGAGCAGTTGGTATAAGATATGAAAATAATAACAATTCATAATTTATCAAGGACTCACGAGGCTGTAAGGGTGGGGGAAAAAGAGGAGTTAATACCGAGGGCTCAAGTAGAATGAAAGTGTTTAGAAAATTATGAAGGTGCCAGTCTGGGTGTAGTATAGCACTGATGAAACACACGACTCTCCTCTACTTCTTTAATACTTCCTCCCACCCACTAGCATGACCCCATTTCTACCTTACAAATCTGACTAGACCAGAATATGTACACTGCTACAGATAAGAGCCCGAAACACAGGGAATCCAGGACAGCTAAACCCCTCAGGACAACTAATGAGAACAGAGATATTAGGAGGGAAAGGTGAAGGTGGGCGAAGAAAGAGAGAATCAATCACAAAGATCAACATATAACCCCCTCCCAGGGGGACAAACAACTGAAAAGTGGGTGAAGGGAGACCTATGTAAGATATGAAAAGAATAATTTACAATTTATGAAGGGTTCATGAGGGAGGGAGGGTGCGGTGGGGGTGGGGGGGGCGGCAGGGGACAGAATGAGGACCTCATATGAAGGGCTCAGGTAGAAAGAAAATGTTTTGAAAAGGATGATGGTCCCACGACCACCAGAGGCAGTGATGCCAAAAAAAAAAAAAAAAAAGCATGAAAATGATGATGGCAACATATGAAAAAATGAGTTTGACACAATAGTTGAATGTATGGATTTTGATAAGAGTTATAAGAGGCTCCAAGTAAGTATTTAATTAAAAAGAAAATAAAAGAACAGGATGATGGCAACATATATACAAATGTGCTTGATACAATTCATGTATGGGTGGTTATCAAAGCTGCAAGAGTCCCCAATAAAATGGTTTTTTAAAGGGAGAAAGTTATGACAACTGCTTTGGGGATCCCAAAGGTATAATCTTTGTTTTAATAGTTTCGTTGACATATAAGTTGCCTACCATACAATTCAATTGTTTGGTTATATTAAAAACACTTGTACAATCACCACCACAATCAATTGTGGAACATTTTCTTCATTATTGTATGCCTTATTAGTAGTTCCCCCTTGTCCCCCAACCTCTCCTGTCATAAGCCAAAAAACTATTAATCTAATTACTGTTGCTATAAACCTATCTGTAAGTTTCTACTCCCATAAAGAGTTACAGTCTCGAGGGGACGGAGGGAAGATGGCCGCCAGGTAGGAAGCCCACGCCCGGAGCTCCTGGAGTTCGGTGGGTGGGGGTGACAAGGGGAAGGGGCAGGGCTCTCAAATTGAGTTTTGTGACTCCAGGAAAGCTCAGAGCCCTCCTCTGAACCAGGAGCAGGAGCGCGACCCGCACGTCCGCACTCCCCACAGACACAGGCACAGACGCCGCCTGCACAGACGCTGCGGGTTCTTTGTGCCTGCGGGATCCAGGGCGCCGCTCTGCGACCCTGAGATCTGGGACCTGCAGTTAATCAGCGCCCGCACCCAATCCCGGACCAGTCCTCCCCACCCCAAGGTGCCCAGGGGACACTCCACGCATACCCACACCTCTCGCTCCCCAGCCCCAGAGACTCCTGTGCCCCAAGCACAATGGTGGGCCAGCCCCTCCCCCACCCCGGAGGCCCGCACCCGGGCGCACCTTAAGGGCGCCACCACTGCCCAGGATAAGACCAAGCCATCCCCTGAACCCAAGCCTGCCCACCTGGGCCACACTTTCTAACAGTAGCGAAAGGTACACCCACACTCCCCACAGTCACCGGCACTCCTCACAGACGCTGCCGGTTCAGGGCACCCACCCCAAGACCCGCAACAGAGAGGTCCGCTTTATATTGTCCCCTGGGTAAACAGCCAGCCAGTCCTCCCCACCCCAGAGTGCTGGAGCATTTTTTCCCACCTATCTGTGGCAAGTGCCCCTAGCCAGGAACAGATCACCCAACTGCCAACCCATCCCCTAAACCCACTCCCCTGCTCAGCCAACACACTCCATCAGATCTGCAAGGCCTAGCTGCAAACAGTTCCTGAGGGAAGTTATAAGACCAGCCTCCTAAAGAGAGACCCCAGGGCCACAAAACACCAAGGAAAATGCCACCTAATATGAATAAATCAAACAAAAAACAGCTAGCAGCTTCCACAGTATCAAGAAAAGAGAAACTGGATCTAATACAAGAAGATCAGCTGGACCTAACAGCAGTCATAGAAAATGCGGAGATCGATCAACCACAGAAAGAAATCTTCAAGATGTTACTAACACGTATGCAGCTCTTGAGCGACGCATTAAAGAAGAAAGAAGAATTGATACAGGAGATAAAGGCCATGCACCAAAGGGAAATCCAAGAACTAAAGAGTGAGCTAACAAAAACTAATAGTAAGCTCTCAGATTTTGGCCAGAGAATGGAGGAGGCAGAAAACAGGAC